>JABWTJ010001107.1:0-129833 GCA_016801875.1 Solanum sitiens | reverse complement strand
TTGCTGAGTATTGGGTTAGTAATGTTTGAATCTCGTGTAATGCATGTTCTTATCTAGATGATGGTTACGTATGGTTGTCGCTACTACATGATGACATGCAAACGTAGGGATTGAAACTAAGACTAAAATGAACTCTTAAATGACCCTTTCCCTTATCCTACAT
This sequence comes from Solanum sitiens, assembly GCA_016801875.1. NCBI lineage: Eukaryota > Viridiplantae > Streptophyta > Magnoliopsida > Solanales > Solanaceae > Solanum > Solanum sitiens. The sequence goes on along the minus strand of JABWTJ010001107.1, from coordinate 129,670 downwards.
TATGCATTGGTCTTGTATATGATTTGAAGAGTTGTTCTTGATTATGCTACTGAATATATCAGTATGTTATGGTTATGAATGTAGTAAGTTGAACGTAAATTCTTGAATAAAGAAATTGGAAGCGAGAGGTAAGTCTTCTAAGTCGTGATTACTCTATGTTGGTCATGCTATCCCATAATTGATGTTACAATGCTATTGAATATGTATGATGTTTCTAATATATGTTTGGATATGAACATGTTAATTGTGATATCATGATAAGAATAAGATAATGCAAGTTATGATATTCTGTTATATGTTTTACACAAGATGATTATGCTATGTTAATCTCACATACGAAGGGTTGCGATGAATGGAAATTCTCATTTAATCCTAAATAGCTCATGATCATGTTTATATAAGGAATTAATCTCCTATGACCTATGATAAGTTTATGATAAAATACAACTTAAAGGTTATTCGAGAAAGGGACTTAAGCTAAGAACCGATGAACTAGATGTGAGAGGTGTCCCTTCCCTAGTTGGAAGGTAGGTTCACAATGACTCTCATGAAATCGAGGTTGCCATATAATGTGGAACTACGGGTCTCTAATATATGTCCTAGTTCTTGAACTATGCTTCCATCATAAGATACTAACTAGTGGATCCACCAAGAAAGCTATGTCATGTTTGGTTCTACTTTGGCCGGTAGACCACCTTCTTTTGGTGTGGGGTTTTATGACACCGGATTCCATGTTTAGCTCACATGGTCTATGTAGATTAATGCGAACGTTCCCTCATGTAAAATGAAAGACAAGTAAATGGATGTTGACTAGGGTGACTTGTGGAGTTTGCTTATTATAGGTAGGGGTATGGGACTCTACCTAGACATTGTACAAGTTGACTCTAAGGAAGTCCTAGGAGACTGTTCTTATGTAATATGATAACATGAAAGATGTATGTTTATGATACATGATGTTACTCTTATATGATGTTGGTCATTATGATGAATATATTATTGGGTTATATTGTTAAATGAAGTGATGACTACTTATGTTACACGTTATATGAACCCAAACTTTACTCATGGTCTCCTATCTTATCTACTTGGTTGTGTGGGGTTATGGGGCTTCATATGACCATTGCACTTGTAGGTTGGGGATGGTATCATTGGTAAGTGTTTTGTATGTTACGTTTATATGATATTTTGAATATGAAATGTTAACATGACTCTATGATAATATGCCTTTGCTTATGATCATGCCTTATGTTGATGGAATCCTTAACTTGTATATGTTCTATGGTATGTGCATTGAAAACATTTATATGACTTAGCATGCTTTCTAAAGAAATGATAAATGGTCATTTTTCATGCATGTACTTATATGTTATGTGCATATACCCATACTTAGTATATGTGGCGTACTAACCCCATTACATTATATTACTACAATTGTAGGGTCCGACCATTGAATATTAAGAATGTCGATTTAAAAAGCTTGGAACTCTTTGTCCAAGTGTTGGTAGATCCTCATGTTCGGGGATTCTATCTTTTCATTATTCTAGCTTATGAAGACATTAGTAGATTTTATGAATATTCTATTTGCATTTATGTTCGCTGGATTCTTTTGTACTAAGGCCTATATGGCATATTTATTATTTATTGGTTAAGTCCAGATTCATACTCTTTAGATGGTTTTATATATGTGAGACAAGTTTTTATAATATCGTATGTCATTATGAATGTTAAGTATGAAGTCTAAGTATACTTCAAATAGAATGTAAAAGTTTTAAATTTTTCGCAATTTTATTGATCACATGTTATGACGAATGCTAAGGGCTTTTCTGAGTCCTCTGAGAGGACGACGACGCCGGTCGCATCTGGGGTATGCTCTCTGGGTGTGACAAACTTGGTATGAGATCATAAGGTTAAATATCCTTAGGATCAATATCTCACTAAACCACATTACCTAGTGTCTTATTCATGGTTGTGAAGCGCGCCACAACTATGGATGAGAGGCTATGTGATGACTAGGAAACTTCTCTTTTTCTTGATACTCCTATGTCGTGCCTTTAGAGTATTGTCACTATGTGTCGTTTAGCATCTAATACCTTTATTGTGGTTTTAGGCTATGAACACAAGAAGGACAGCCGCAAGAAGAGTAGGAGAAGAGATTGCGAATACGGGAGCTACTGCCCAAGGCAATCAAGTTCCTCCTCAAGTGAAAGTTGCTGCAAATGATCAAGTTCCGGTGAATCCTCTGGCTATGAAGGATGGTGAGGTGAGGGCAGCCCTCTTCCAAATGGCCGAAGACATCACTACCCAAGATCAGGCCATTACGGCACAAGCTAATAGAGAGATTGTTCCTCGATAGAACCAACATCATAGTACTATGGATAGCCGTTTGAGAGATTTTACAAGGATGAATCCTCTCATGTTCTTTGGATCAAAAGTTGATGAAGACCCCCAAGATTTTCTTGATGAGGTCTACAAGATTTTGTTTGCTATGGGGGTGAGTACTACTGAGAAGGCTGAGCTTGCTTCCTATCAAATCAAGGACGTGGCTCAGACATGGTACAATCAGTGAAAGGATAGTAGAGCTTTAGGAGGTGGTCCTGTGACTTAAGAGATCTTCAAAAAGGTTTTTTTTGACAGATTCTTTCCAAGGTAACAAAGAGAAGCTAAGGTAGAGGAGTTCATCAACCTTCGTCAAGGAGATATGAGTGTCAAGGTATACTCCTTAAATTCATTAAGCTGTCCAAATATGCTTCTTCTTTGGTTTCCAATGCTAGGGATGAAATGATCCGTTATGTAACGGGCGTGTCCAAAGAGCTTGAAGAAGAATGTCATGCATCCATGCTTCATGTCAATATGGATCTTTCTAGGTTGATGTTTCATTCTCAACAAGTTGAGGAAAGTCGTCTAAGGAGGAGGAATAGAGAATCTAAGAAGTGTAACATTCCGGAAAATTTCATGTCTAGTGAAGAGCCCAATATATCTTTAAGAATGTGTATTGGGGGTACATAGGCATCCCAATGCCCAATATTGAGAAATATTGGGCATAGTATAGAAAATTGGCTAAGGGGTATTAGCCAATTTCTATATAATACCCAAATAAGAAAAATATTGGGCATATTAGAAAATATTGGCTTAAAGGGTGTTAGCCAATTTTCTAACATTAATGAGCTTGTCCAAGAAATGTACCTGCAATGAAGACCCTAGGCTAAAATGCTTTTTCCTTTAACTCACAAATTGGGTATGAGGCATCCAAGTGTCAAGCCTAGATACCATAGCACATGACCATTTAAAATGATCATGTAAATTAAGCAGTGCCCAAGGACATAGTGAGGATCCTTGGGACAATAAGTAAACATTCCCAAATGAACCATAAATAATAGTTAGTTAGGAAAGTACAACCAACACATGTGCAAGCACATGTGCAAGACATGTGAAGAAGCTGCCAAAGGAGGGGACCACCCTAACTGAATTCGGTTAGGGTAGTTAAGGGGAAAAACGTGTACAAGGGACCCCTCCATGTGGGGCATAACTTCCTAATTAATTATAGACTCTAACCTACTGACCTAAATAGCTAACTAACCTAGGACCAAACGAAATAAACTAATTAGTGCACCCGACAACCTAGGACCAAAAACGGGTTGACACTAACCTAGTACTAGTTAAAGAGACAACCTAGTACCTAACTTAGGATGGTCCAAAAGGATATTATGGTCCTAACAACTTATAGGTACTTTAGTAATTATCCTAGGTTACCTAATTAATTAATTTAGCAACTTAATTAATTAATTTAAAAGGGATAAAACCAAAACTACAAAGGAAAGTTTCAGATTTTCGTTAAGACAAGAAAGGGACAACCTAGTACACAACCTAGGATGGTCCAAAGTGTTAGTTAAGGTCCTAAAAACCTAGGTATACTTTAGTAATTACCCTAGGCTACTTAATTAATTGATTTAGCAACTTAATTAATTAATTTAAAGGGGCAAAACCGAAATTACAAAGCAATTTCCAGATTTCAGTTAAAACAAGAAAAAGATAACCTAGTACCTAACCTAGGATGGTTCAAAGGATTGGTTATGGTCCTAACGACTTAAGGGTACTTTAGTAATTACCTTAGGTCACTTAATTAATTAAATTAATAATTTAATTAATTAGTTTAAATGATCAAAATGAAATTCTTACACTAACCTAGTACAACTCAAGAAACATCCTAGTACTTAACCTAGGATGGTCCAAAAGGGTTAATTTTGGTTTCAATGACTTAGGGTACTTTAGTACTTACACTAGGTACCTAAATTAATTAAATTAAGTATTTAATTAATTAATATAAATTCAAAATGTTAACAAAAACCATAGTCAACACCAATTTCCAGATTTGAATAAGTGTTATGTTCTCCTATGTTTAGTCAACTTAAGAGGGGCTTTTTGGTAATTGGTTAATTAGTTTATTAAATTAACTTATTAAACCTAAGTTTTATAATTCAATATCAGTTCTTAAACCTAAAAATCAGGTTCAAACTCATAGAAAAGGCGACGCAAAAACAGCAAGCAACGAACGAAAGAAAAACAGAAAAATTTATCGATTTCTCTAGGGCGATTTCAAGGTTTCTTAAAGGTTTCGTTCAAGGTGGTCTTCGTAGATTAAGTTCTACATAAGGTATGGGTTTCTCTCCTGAAATTCTTTCTCCAAGAGTATTTTCCTTCGAATGATTCACAAGATCTTGAAAACTAGGGTTGTTCCCGTTGTTCTCGTCGAACTTCCCTTCCCTACTATCCTTTTCAATATCAATGTTGAATAGGTTAGAGATCATGTTGTTGGTATGTGGTGCTGGCTGTTCTTAACATGTATTATTCTTGAATGATGAGTATTGAATGGACTTATTAACTTGTAATTGCGTAAAGTTAATCTTATCATGATAATTAAGGATCGATAGTATACTAAGATAAGTCCGTAATGTGTTAAGTGAATTATGTGCCTTTGCCTGAATGTTGACTTGCTGTTATTATGATGTTATGAAGATGCTAAAGCCATCAAATGTTAATATGATGCTGTCCAATATGTTCTTAAAACGTGACACTAAAAGCCATAAACTAAGAATTGGCTCAAAGACATCTATGAAATCATTTCTTGAATAAATTGGCTATCTGATTCCAATAAAGTTGGCTAACTCTATTTGGTCAAAATGAATATATGCTAATGGCTAGGAACTTATGTAAATGATTAAAAGATTGTCTAATGGTTCATACATATGGCAATTTAAATATGAACATACGCAAAAAAATGGCTTATGCCAAAAAGATTGAATTGGTTAGTCTAACATACCCTATCCACACGAATTGTGAACGTAAAAACATTGAATTGTTCTTATAAGTTAATCAAAGGTTAAAAGTTCAAGTGTAGTAAAAGTTTGGCTTATGCCAATAAATTGGCCTACAATATTATCTCCAAAAATATGTAATAGAATTGGCTAATGATTCCATGAAATTATATTTGAATGAAAGTTTGGCTTATGCCAATAAATTGGCCTACAATATTATCTCCAAAAATATGTAATAGAATTGGCTAATGATTCCATGAAATTATATTTGAATGAAACTTTGGCTTATGCCAATAAATTGGCCTACAATATTATCTCCAAAAATATGTAATAGAATTGGCTAATGATTCCATGAAATTATATTTGAATGAAAGTTTGGCTTATGCCAATAAATTGGCCTACAATATTATCTCCAAACAATATGTAATAGAATTGGCTAATGATTCCATGAAATTATATTTGAATGAAAGTTTGGCTTATGCCAATAAATTGGCCTACAATATTATCTCCAAAAATATGTAATAGAATTGGCTAATCATTCCATGAAATTATATTTGAATGAAAGTTTGGCTAATGCCAATAAATTGGCCTACAATATTATCTCCAAAAATATGTAATAGAATTGGCTAATGATTCCATGAAATTATATTTGAATGAATGTTTGGCTTGTGCCAATAAATTGACTATGAAGTTATTTCCAAATTTTCTAGGCCAATACTAATCATATGCCAATCTTGTGTAGCTAAAACAATGAAATGACAACTCAAGTACTTCTGAACTAATTCAATGAATCCATAATGAAGGGCATTCCATTCATTGGGACAACTCCCAACATGCTCTACAAGAATGAACTATGAACACATGAAACTCATTGAATGAAGTGTTCATCGTCCATAAACGGTGATATGAAGCTACTACACTAAAGTAAGTAAGTAACGTGAGTTATAACATAATTAAAGGGGTCTAAATTAGGTAAGTGACCAGAATAGGGTGTTAAAGGAAGTGAGACAAGTCTTACTTACACCAAAGCTAATTTGTTAAAAGAATACTCACGAATGAAGGTGTTAGAATGTGTGAGACTAGTCTCATTAACACCTAAGGATGATATGTAAGGACAATTCACATTCATCAATGTAAAGTAAGGATGATATGTAAGGACAATACACATTCATCAATGTAAAGTAATGATGATATGTAAGGACAATTCACATTCATCAATGTAAAGTAAGGATGATATGTAAGGACAATTCACATTTCATCAATGTAAAGTAAGGATGACAAATCATCAAAAGAGTAAATAAGTCTCAATCATACTCTATATGTAAGTGTAAGGACAATTCACACTTAATACTAATGATGAGATGAGAAATCATCTAATGAGCTATGATGTCCTCATGCTAGAAGCCAGCTTCCATGATGTATGAGTTGAATGTAATGGAACTTTATACTGAGAACCGATAGGCTAGCTATGAGCGGTGATCCCTTCCTTCGAGAAGGGCGGAGGTTCACGTAACTCTCATAACATGAGACTGTCCGGCATGCCGGGTATGGGTCTCCTTATATCTCCTAGTCTTTAAACCTATAATGCCAATATAGGGATCTAGCAGGGTTCAGTTCCCTATATACGCTAGCATGTTTTGGTTTCACCTTGGCCAGTGACTCCACCTCTTTTCGGTGTGGGTAAGACACCAGATTTCATGATGCTCACATGATCTATGTCGGTTAAGGTTGGAGTTCCTCAAAGTATGAAAGATAATGAAATGAACGATACCGAAGGTGTTTGTGCAAGACAATCAGGAGGTGAAATCAGATTCAAGTAATGACATTAGGTCATTCTTGGTCATTGCACTTCATGATCCCGATGAGAGTCTTAAACTTCATCCTAGGTATAGTTGGTGTTTACATCAGCCTACGAATGAATGAAATGAATAATGTGAAGTACGAATGAACGAATGAAGCAGACTCTGTGTTTGCTAAAGAAGGCCCTCGGGTTGAGGTCCCATATGTTGGGTCCTCACTTGAGATGTCTTAATGTTATATCAACGATTCCAAGGTCTCGTGTATATGAAATGTATAATATATAAAACATGAAAGTAATGAAATCAATGGCATAATCAATAGAGAATGGCTTATGAAATGTAATGAATACTTGATGTAATGAATAACTTGTTGTAAGGATAGTCAAATCGTGTCCAATAAAGTTTACAATAAGTAAAGGGCATAACTAATAATGAATCCTCATGTTATGAAAATGATAAAGCCAAATAAATTGGCTTATAATGATTTTATATAATTGGCAAAAGATATTAGCCAAATAAGATTGGCTTATAAAAAGATTGATTTATAAAGAATTCATGCCCAAAGTAAGCAAGATCATAAGCTTTAATGATATGCCCCAAGATCTATGCACATTATGCAATCAACTCAAGAATGAGTATAGTCAATAAGTATTGACTTATAAATATATTCATGCCCCAAATTGTAGTTAAGTCATTTCCTTAATCTCTTGAATTACTTACTTGATTCATTTTGGGTATGGGACTACAATGAATCATGGCACTTTTAAGTAAAACATAGTACCAAAGGAGTTATTGAACTACACAACAAGAAGAAGAAAAAGACTGAAAAATAATCTAAGTGTACAAAGAGGAGCTCTCGGGTTTGGAGGATCAAAAATTTAAATTTTCGCCCGAGTGGTTCTAAAATTATGTTGATGATAGTAATGTCTTGTAATCATATATAAAATGAGTTGTGTACTTTGAATGCATTAAAATACATCATATTCATACCATAATTCACAACTAACGAATTAGGGAAGTCTAATGACTAGACTTTCCAGAAATGGCATGTTGCTTAGGAAGAGCTTTCATTGATCATGCATAGCTTTATGTGTATGTGTGCATACACCCATACTTAGTACAAGTGGTGTACTAACCCCCTACTATTTACTATTTTTATAGGTGCAGGTCAAAGGACAGATTGACGACACTTGCAGCGGTTTGGACTTCAGCGTTTCTCCAAACCAATTGGTAGGTTCTCATGATTTCGAGGATGCTACAGATTTAGTCTAGCCTTAGTTTTAGACATAGCTAGTGGATGTTGTCCCTAGCGTTTCTTTCGTACCTTCATTTCAAAACTTTGTAATAAGGCCGTGTTTTGGCAAACTATTTATGATATATTCATCTTCAGTTTCGAATTGATTCTTTATGTTAGATGGTTGTTCTCTTATGTTGAGCTTAGTATATGATGTATCTAATTAATAATTATATGAAGTCTATGTATACTTAATACATATAAAAAGTTTTAAATTTTCCGCAAATTTAACTAGATGAATGTGATGAATGCAAGATGAGGCTTGTCTGCGACCTCTGAGAGGTCAACGACGCCGGTTGCGATCCGGATTCCAGAATCCGGGTCGTGACACTTTCACATAACACATAAATGTCACACATGTTCATATATCGATGCATAAGTCTATAAGTATAAATATATGATCAATCATTTAATATAAACAGACTAAGACACTATGCACATTCATGCTTCCATCATATCATATAAGTCATATTCATAATATGCCCATACATTCATTTTTCATGTACATAGAAACCAAAACTAGGAACTATCCTATCAAGGTACACATGTGCAATGCATAGACAAGGTCCCATACCCTTGCCCATACAATTACACCTATCAAGTCAACCTAGTTAAGGAAACACATATCATAATTTCATAGCCATATGCTTACCATGCATAGTAGTAGACACTAGTGAATATGAGAACTAACATTCATTCAGACATCATGACCTACACTACTTGTAAGAAAGTACACTGGTCAACATGATTCCATAATGTCTATCAACAACACATTGAGGCAGCCACCCTCTTAGGACCACAATACACTTTCAAGCATAGACCACACAACACACAATAGCATAGGAGACGAGTCAACATCATATTACACTTAAGACTCCTTACTTATGCTATTCATGCATTCACATAGGGGTACCTAGGTAAGAGATTCTTTAACCATTTTAACTCATCAATGGAAGAACCTACACTTTACCCTAACATACACATGTTTATACAGCCATACAACCTAAATCACAAGTAGAATAGGATAGTAGGCATAAGCTTCAAATAGTGTGATCATCATAACAACACATTCATACATTCATTAATTTTCCTTCAAGGCCATTGTCAACACATATATAATGAAAATAAAGTAAGCACCGCCACCATAAGTGGACCATACCACATAATGTCACAAAAGGCTTCATCAACTACAATACTATAAGAAAAGTAGAAGAGATAAACATTCTTACTGATTTCCCACCCTTCGATCATCATTGATCAATACACCCTTTTCATCAACAATTCATATATAGGGCAGTAGCTATATGTACTTTAATCATAAAAGAAACCATGTACAAGTTGCTATACGATTATACTATAACATAACACACTATATCACATATATGGTAGAAGGTAGGGAGTTATATATCATCAATAACTTCCCCTAGTTTTGCTCATCAATCATCTTGTATCATTAATATTCATTTAAGGCAGTATCTAAAGAAATCATAGCATAGATGAGATCCTACTACAATTGCCAATAAGTTCGAGTTCACTGTAAACATGATTCATATTAGGAATTTCATGGAAGATGAACTTACTTAGGTTAATCCTATTCAAGCTATCATGAATTGATCCATATCTCATAATTCATCATCAATACACACTCTAGACAATAGACGTAAGCAAATTAACATACTCGAAATCCACTTTTATACAATTAAAGACCAATGTTACAGTGATCACAAGTTACTACTTAATAGCTTAAGAGCACATAGATCAATTAATACCAAACCTTCTTTACTTTGATCATACCCTACTTATATTCACAATTCAAAAATTTATTAACCTTAGTCAGTAGCTACAAGAACCACAACATGATCGAATTCCACTTTTATTCATAAAAAGGTCAACATTACAGTGAACTCCTAGATTTCTAACTAGGCATGTTAAATTCTTCATACATTGATCCACATCCATACTTCATCATAAATTCATCATCAATTCACGTAAATAACAGTAGGTATAAGCAATTCAACGTACGAGAATCAAAATGTAACCATTAACAAGCCATGATCACAAAGCCCATGCAAGGACTAAATCGATTTAGGGAAGGAACATGGTTTTATCATGCAATTGGATTAATATCACGTTTAAACCAATACATTATCATCAATTTATCATGATTTAAAACATTTTTAGAAAGAACCCATGGCTAAATTGAAGAAGAAGAGATTTGATCATGAAACCTTCTTTGAAAACTTTGAGATTCACTCTCCAAGTGAAAGATTACTTGGAGATGAAGGATTACCATAACTTTGTCTAGCTGAAAATCTCTAAACCTTGATGAATCACCCATGTCAATCAAAGCTCCAAGCTTTTCTTGAGCTTCACCAATAATGGAGGTGTCACGACCGGAATCTAGACCCCAGACGAGACCGGCGTCGTTGACCTCTCAGAGGTCGCAGACAAGCCTACATACGTCGTCGTTACTTCATCTAGGTTAATTTTAGCGGAAAATTGAACTTTTGTTTACTTAAACTTTATATTGGAAAATATTGATCTCGCATAATACTATCTACGTAAACTCAGAAGCGTTCACAACAACCATCTAAATCAAGATAATCAAAAGAAAGATATAGTCATAAATATAGAGTTGCCAAAATGGCACCAATACAACGTTTGAAAGTAAATACGAAAGAAATGCTAGTGGAACATACTCCAATAGCACATGCCTACGTCTACGCTAGAATATTTCAGTAAGCATCCTTGAAAGCATGAGGGCCTACCAAATCCGGATGAAAGCTCCACGTCCGAATAACTTCTGCGTTGACTCGTAAGCTCTAACGTGCAGCTGCACCTGCACCTAAAAGTAGATAAATGTATGGAATTAGTACACACTTGTACTAAGTATGGGTATATGCAAGTACACACCAAGGACATGCATGATTAAGAAGATCTCTCTCTTAACGATATGAATTATGGAAAGTCAAGTCAGTAGGACTTGCCAAATCAGATTAGGAAAGTCATTCTATGAGAGTAACATGCATCATCATTCTTTTTATATTGCACAAAACAGATAACATATTTCATATAGAACAAACATATATTACATATCATTCGTTCATATGCCGTGAGACCTTGGAATCACAGACTTAACATTAGGACTTCCCAAAATGAGAGCTCAACATATGGGACCTCAACTAGGGAGCCTTCTTTAGCAAACACAGAGTCTGCTTCATTCATTCATACTTACTTCATTTTCATTCGTTCGTAGGCTGGAGTGAACACCATCTATACCGAGGATGTTGTTTTAGACTCTCATCGGGTTCACTGTGCAATGACCAAGAATGACCTAGTGTCATTACTTGAGTCTAGTTCACCTCTTTATTATCCTATCCAAACACCTTTGGTATATTTCATTATCTTTCATACTTTGAGGAACTTCAACTTTAACCAACATATATCATGTGAGCATCATTAAAACCGGTGTCTTCCCCACACCAAAAAGAGGTGGAGTCACTGGCCAAGGTGAAACCAAAACATCCCTAGCTCTCTTAGGTGGAAAACCACTGGCTAGTTCCCTATGTTGGCAGCATAGTTCAAAGACTAGGAGATTTAGGGAGACCCATACCCACCTTGGTGGACAGTCTCATCTCATGAGAATTACCCGAACCTCCGCCCTTCCCAAAAGAAGGCATCACCACTCATAGCTAGCCTATCGGTGCTCCGTTTAAAGTTCCTATTTACATTCAACTCATACATCGTCGAAGCTTGCTTCTAGCATGAGGTAGTCATATCTCATTAGATGATTTATCATCTCTTCTTTACGTATTAAGTGTGAATTGTCCTTACACTTACATATAGAGTGTGATTGAGACTTGTCTCTTAATATTCAACACTCTCTTAGGTGAGTACTTTTGGTGACCTTATATTGGCGTTGGTACAACTTGTCTCACTTGCACTAGCCTCATCAAACGACTTCTTTGTACTCTAGTCTTTTACTCAAGTAGAGCTACTACCTTAAGCATATCCACTCGGTGCTTTGCCTTGGTTCTCATAGAGTAAGTTCATTCGCATAAGAGCATTAGAGAAGGTACCATCCCTAAGCCTACCAGCTCATAATACCACTACCAATAAGGGATCCACAAGGGTCTACCGATCAAGATTAATTAGGATAGCTCATTTATAGAAAGGGGCACCATGCTAGGTCTAGCCGATTCTGTACTTTCTCATAGTCATTCATAAAAGAATGCACCAATATCTATCAATCAAGATACAAAATCACAATATATAGGTCCTCGGCATACTACTATCAATACACATAACCATTAAGAGAATCTATGTCTGCTATCACAATATACAACATTCACCTTGCACACCCATACATATATACAACAACTCAATTCATCATATAATGCCTTCAAGGTCATGATCACAATACACACATATAGACACATGTACCATATTTAAACACCGCCACCGTAAGTGGAATATACCACACACAAGAAATTATATATCAATTGTACATCAACAATAATATAGAACAACTTACCATCCTCAGAAATTAAATCAACATCGTTGAATTCCCAACAACTCTATCATCACAAGAGTACTTAGCCATAATTTGCTCACAAGGCCATAATTCAAAACTCATCCTTATACTAACAATTTATCATCAATAGAAGTATATAACAATAAGAATCAACAACACAATTCAATCTAAACTCAATTTCATCAATATCCAATCATTATCATAAAACCCATTTTATAAGTCAAATTTAGGAGTTTAGTGAAGATCATTGGTTCATGGAGTTTTTTACTTAAAATTACCAATTAAACCATAATAAAATCATATCAATACGTCAGAAACCATTTTATGCAACATGATTTTGAGGAAAAATTGGAGTTTTGATCATCTTTTGAAAACTTGAAAACCATTTGAGAATTGTCTCTAGAGGTGAATCTAACTCTCGATAAAGAGTCACCATACCTTATAATAGATAATCCCACAAAATTTGGGTTGAAAACTTGGAGAATTGATCTTCTTCGTTGGAGCTTGAAAGTTCTTTAATGGAGGATTTCGGTGCGGAGAGAATTTGGAGAGAAGGAAGAGCTTTTGATTTTGAATTTGAGGGTTTTATTTTTTGATTGGTGAAGTTGTGAAAAAGTGACTTAAAAACTGTTATAATAACACCCCTAAAGTACCCAAAACACCCCTATACTAGTTGGACCTTTTAATTGAGTCTAACTTGACTTTTATTTTCAAAATTTTCATCGCGGAACAACTCTGCAATGCGACGGTGTTCCCTAGAGTTTCTAGAAATTAAATTTGGGAAAGAGAGGTCTGCAACCATGTTCGCGATGTGGGCCAACTTTTTGGTCCTTGGTGGAGCATGTCTGCGATGTGGACTCATTCCCTACAGCTGATGTACCGTGGTTTCACGGTACATTCAATGCTTTTTCCTTAAGTTTAGTGTGTGTCTAAGGCCTTTTTGTTTTAATTTTAATATATTTTTATCCGTGTTTGCAGGAAAGCTATCCAAAACGGAAATGCAGAGGACTGTGCTGAAATCAGTGCAAAAGTGATGACCTACGAAGCCATCGATAGTCCGTCGACCCATCGACGGTCCGTAGGTGGTGATCGTCAACTGGAGGTTCAAGCATTTGGAAGCAACTCGGGGAAACCTGACCAAGTGTAGGGCTACGGAAGAATCGACGGTCCGTTGACTAATCGATGGACCATCCTAGCAAACCGTCGTTTCTAACAGAGAGTAGTCCCAGTAGCCGACTTGAATAAATCACCAAGTATGGAAGGACAGAGGCATCGACGGACCATACGTGAGACGACGGACCGTGCTGTTGGTCCATCGATTATAACAGAAAGGATGCAAAAGTGAAGGATGAAGAAAAAGTTAAGTATGGATCGACAGAGGCAGTCGCCGATCCGTCGTTCCATCAACGGACCGTCAGTTGGGTCATTGACTGAAGACGCGTTTTGGGACAGATTTTCCTTATTCAGAGCTCCTTTTAATTTAGGACTTTATTATTATAAATAGGGTGAAAAAACTTGTTTTTGGGGTTAGACTTTTTACTATTTTTCATACTCTTGTTATTGGAAGTTGAACTTTGTATTTTGAGAACTAAGTTTCTGGAATCGATTCTTACAATATTTTCGTTAATTCAAGTGATAATTCTTGATTTTCTTCAAACTTGTCAAAGTAAGTACATGAAGTCTTGTTTAACAACCATGAATTGTGTAATTCTAAGCAAGGGTACCTAAATCCACAACTAGGGTTGTGGGAAACACGGGTAATTAACAAGATAAAACTAGCTAAATAACAATTCTAGAATAGGTTCTTGCATGTATTGATAATTTTTTCGTTTAGAATTCTTTTTAACGAGTGCACGCATTAGAACTTGCCCTATTTCTACTTAACGGACCAAGGCAGTTGTTAATAGGAAAAGAATTATCAACATAGAATTAGTATACACTATCTAATATGCTAGTCTCAATTGGTGCGAAGTAGTAACTTAGCCATACATTGAATATGATGTTTAATATGAGGTAAAGGTAAGGATTTGTAATTCAACACACGTAGTCGGACCAAGGCATGGGGTGAAATTTTGTAGTTGCCGGACCAAGGAATTAGAGATACATAACTTACCACTTTGCATGCAAGACACTAGGAAAGATTTGTTATAGCTAGGATTATCGCGTTATGAACCTATGGGGAACACTTACACCCTAATTTCTCTCATCACCTGATAAAGACCAAAGTTTTAATCTTTCTACTTGTTTACTTAGAAATATTGAACATTTTTTTACACAAAAACCCTTTTTTATTTAATTGTTTTCGGAAAGGACTTGACTAAATAGACGTAATAGTAGATTAAAGTTAATTCTAAACCATTTTCCTCGTGGGATCGACCCCAACCTAACAATTGGGTTCTTTACTTGATATGACCGCTTATACTTCTTTAGGGGAGTATAATTTGAGAGTATCAAATTTTGGTGCCGCTGCCGGGGAAAGTGGCTTTTAGATTAACTTTAAGCACATTATCGAATTTTAGTCAACAATTTCCTAATTTTACTTTTTGTTTTTGTTTTTGTCTCTCGCAGGTCTAGCTCTAGTGTATGCCAAGTACACGGAGTCGAGGAGAACCAATACTTTCACTTGATCCAGAACTAAACCGTACACTTCGCAAAATGAACAATCCACACAATCCTGCTAATATTGGTGATGAGATCAACCATCAACTTCCTCCGCCGGTTGATTCTCATAATCAAGTGTTAGTGGAAAACCCTGGTGAAGGTGATCTGAGGAGGCAACATCCCGCCCCACGTCCTCAAGAGTACTATATGGGAAAAGTTAACATCACTGACTCTGACAGGCCACTTGTCCTACCTCCTCTACCACATGGTCATACTTTCGTGGTAACTAGTAGCTTGATGAAGATGCTCACCGCTCGAGGTTTGTTTTTGGGGCTACCATCTGAGGATCCACATGCTCACATCGCCAAACTAAGGTCGGTGTGTAAGAGTTGTGTAGGGAGGCCTGACTTGGACATGGACGTCATTGGGTTAAGAGTGTTCCCTCTCTCACTGACGGGAGAGGCTGCTATATGGTTTACTGAGCTTCCCTATAACTCGATCTACACTTGGAACCAATTGAGGGATGTGTTCCTAGCCCGTTACTATTCGGTATCTAAGAAGCTCAACCACAAAATTAGGGTGAATAATTTTGTGGCATTGCCTGGGGAGTAGGTAAGTAGTTCTTGGGATAGGTTCACCTCATTTTTGAGAAGTGTCCCAAACCACCGTATTGATGATGAGTCATTGAAAGAGTACTTTTATCGGGGCCAAAATGATAATAATAAAGCAGTTCTTGATATGATTGCGGGTGGTTCCTATGGGGAATGTACTTATGCAGAGATCGCTGAGAAGTTAGATAAAATCTCCTGAAATAATAAAGCTTGGAGCACTAGAAAGTCAGATACTGGGAGAAACACTTTTGCGGTGCAATCTACACACAACCCAGCCGCATATGAGATTTGTGAAGAGATGGCTCAAATGAGAACTGATCTTGGGTTAGTGTTGAAAAAGGTCACTAGGGGTGCGGAAAGAGTAAATGCGGTGAACTATTTGGCCAAACCACCACCGCCGGTTGATGACTACTACTATGAGGAAGATTCTTACGTAGTGAATGAGCAAACGTGGGGTTTCCAACCAAACGCTCAAGGCTCCAATTAGGAGAATTGGCGCCAAGGTCAAGGAAATCAAGTTCGGAACTATGGTAATTATAACTGAGAGTGTTACGATGTTCGAGATGGAAACTTCAACCGCAACAACAACTTCAACCGGGGTAACTATGGTAACAGAAATGATCGGAGTGGGCCCTATGTTCCACCTCAAAATCAGGAAGTTTCTCCTAGGGATGGTCGAGGTAGTATGGTGCGAGTTGAGGATATGTTGCAGAAGATGAGGAGGAGGTTTGATGCTAGTGATGAGCACGCCAAAGAGTTGAGAGGTGATTTAGCAAATATTGGGCAAAAGGTGGATGCACATGCAATCTCAATCAAGCAACTTGAGTTGCAAATGGCTCAATTTTCTTCTACTGTGAACCCACGTGAAACGGGTACTCTTCCTAGCAATATTGTTCAAAATCCAAAAAATGATGGACATTGTATGGCAGTCACTACTCGAGGTGGTAAGCAAACCATTGATCCACCTATGTCGTCTAGCGTAGAAGATGAGATGAGAAGAGAAGATAAGGTAGTGGAAGCTAGTGGTGAGCTGGTAAATGAAGCGGTGAAAGAAGCAGAGATGCCCCAAAAGGTGACAACCATTCGAAGAACACCAGCACCATTCCCGCAAATGTTGGTGAAAAAGACCGAGGATGGTAATTATCGGCGTTTTATTAATATGTTGAAACAACTTTTCATCAATGTTCCTTTGATAGATGCTCTTGAAAAAATGCCCAGTTATGCCAAGTTCATGAAAGATATGGTCACTAAAAATAGATCGGTTAGTTTTGAAGATGATGATCCGATGAAACATTGTAGTGCTATTGCTAGAAAGAAGATCCAGGTTCTTTCACTATTCCATGTACAATCGGGTTATTACATTTTGCTAAAGCATTATGTGATCTTGGGGCAAGCATAAATCTCATACCTCTCTCCATTTATAAGAAGTTGGGTTTGGGTGACCCAAAGCCCACTGCTATGCGATTACTGATGGTCGATCAAACGGTGAAGAGGCCTATTGGGATACTCCACGATGTGTTAGTGAAGGTGGAGTAATTCATATTTCTGGCCTATTTTGTCATTCATGACTGTGAGGTGGATTTTGAGGTGGCTATTATCCTTGGGAGGCCGTTCCTTGCTACCGGTCGCGCCTTGGTTGACATGGAGAAACGACAGATGAAGTTTCAATTAAACAATGAAGAAGCGACTTTCAATATTTGTAGGTCCATGAGGCAGAGTGGAGAGCCCCAGTCTGTATCGGCGATATCTTACAGGGTTGAGAGTTCAAGTGAGGTACAAATAGAAGAACGTCTTGGTGTTGAGGTACTAGCGGCATTGATCATGAATTTTAAGAGTGATTGTATTAAAGAGTATGGGTCATTGGTTGCGGCACTTGATCGAGGTGAAGTTTGGTTCAAACCAAAGAAGTTGGAGTTAGATATGAAACATCGCGAGTCTCCACCCGCGAGACCATCTATTGATGAAGCCTCAAAATTGGAGCTTAAGGCTCTACCACCTCATCTAAGTATGTTTTCTTGGTAAAAGGTGACACTTTGCCGGTAATCATTGCATCGGATTTAAATGTGGATCAAGTAGAGTGTTTGGTGGAAGTGTTGAAGAAGTTCAAGAGAGCTATTGGGTGGAATATTGCGGATATTATTGGGATCCCTCCCGGTATTTGTTCACACAAAATCCAACTCATGCCCGATCATAAGCCAAGTATTGAGGACCAGAGATGTTTTAATCCACCTATGCAAGAGGTAGTGAAGAAGGAGATTATTAAGTGGTTGGATGCCGGAGTCATATATCCGATCGCTGATAGTAGTTGGGTATTCTCTGTTCAGTGTGTGCCTATGAAAGGGGGAATGACTGTGGTCCCTAATGAGAAAAAAGAGCTTGTTCCAATGAGCCCGGTGACCGGATAGAGAGTGTGTATGGATTACCGGAAATTGAATGCATGGACTGATAAGGACCATTTTCCTATGCCCTTCATGGATCAGATGTTGGATAGGCTTGTAGGAAAGGGGTGGTATTGTTTTCTTGATGGTTATTCGGGTTACAACCAAATCTCTATTGCACCGAAAGATCAAGAGAAAACTACCTTCACTTGTCCTGATGGAACTTTCACGTTCAAGAGGATGCCCTTCGGGTTGTGTAATGCACCGGCTATTTTTCAGAGATGTATGATGTCTATATTCTCCGATATGGTGGAGGACACCATTGAGGTGTTTATGGATGATTTTTCTATTGTTGGTGACTCATTTGATCATTGTTTGTGTCACTTGGCCGAAGTTCTCAAGAGATGCGAAGATTGCAACATTGTGCTAAATTGGGAAAAATGTCACTTCATGGTGAAAGAGGGTATTGAATTGGTCCATCGTATCTCATAGAAGGGTACAGAGGTTGATCGAGCCAAAGTTGAGGTGATAGAGAGACTTCCTCCACCTATCTTTGTAAAAGGTGTGAGGAGTATTCTTGGGCATGCGGGCTTCTACCGGAGGTTCATCAAGGATTTTACAAAAATTGCACATCCTCTGTGCAAGTTACTTGAGAAAGAGTGTAAGTTTTATTTTGATGAATCTTGTTTGAAGGCATTTGGAGAGTTGAAGGAGAAGTTGGTGTCTGCGCCCATTATTATTTCCCCGGATTGGAGCAAACCATTTGAGGTGATGTGTGATGCTAGTGGGGTTGCTCTTGGTGTAGTATTGGGAAAAAGATGGGATAAAATCCTTCACCCCATTTATTATGCCAGTAAGTCCCTTAATGAAGCTCAAAAGAATTATACTGTGACTGAACAAGAGCTCATTGCGGTAGTATTTGCTTTCGAAAAATTTCGCTCCTATTTGCTTGGCACGAGAGTTATAGTGCATACTGATCAATCTCCCTTGAGATATTTGATGGCAAAGAAGGATGCAAAATCGAGGTTGATTAGATGGGTATTACTGTTGCAAGAATTGGACTTTGAAGTGAAAGATAGAAAAGGGACCGAAAATCAAGTTGTCGATCACTTGTCCCGATTAGAGGATGAAGCTATGCGAGAATCGGGTGAAAAGGCTGAAATTGATGATACTTTCCCTGATGTGCATGTTTTAGCCGCTTCTCATGACTTGATTCCATGGTTCGACGATTTTGCGAATTATTTGGCTAGTGATATAGTCCCATCGGACTCATCCTTTCATCAAAGGAAAAAGTTCATGCATGATGTGAAAAAGTTCTTTGGGATGAGCCGTATTTATATAGGAGTTGTGCAGATGGTCTTATTCGCCGTTGTGTGACGGAAGTTGAGATGCTGAGTGTTTTGGAGGCATGCACTCCTCGCCTGTGGGTGGGCATCATAGTGGTATCCGAACTGCCCATAAAATTTTGCAATGTGGCTATTATTGGCCAACCATCCACCAAGATGCTCATGAGTTAGCCAAGGAATGTTATAGGGGCCAAAGAGGTGGAGGTATTTCTAGAAGGCAAGAGCTCCCTTTGAATCCCATTCTTGTAATTGAGTTGTTTGATGTATGGGGCATTGACTTTATAAGCCCTTTTGTGAGTTCTCATGGGATGAAGTACATTCTTGTGGCATTTGATTATGTGTCAAAATGGGTGGAAGCCATAGCACTTGCAAACAATGAAGGGAAGAGTGTCACCGCGTTCTTGAAAAAGAACATATTTTCCAGATTTGGCACCCCTAGGGCCATTATTAATGATGGGGAATCCCACTTTCGCAACAAGTTTTTCAAAGGGTTGTTGGAGAAATATGGGGTTCGTCACAATGTAGCTACTCCTTACCATCCTCGGACTAGTGGGCAAGTTGAGGTGTCAAACATAGAAATCAAGTAAATTCTGGCGAAAACGGTGAATGCTAGTAGAACGGATTGGTCAAGGAGGCTTGATGATGCTCTTTGGTCCTACCGGACAACATACAAGACTCTCATAGGTATGTCTCCATACCAACTTGTATATGGAAAGGCTTGTCACTTGCCGGTTGAGTTAGAGCATAGGGTCGTGTGGGCGATGAAGAAACTGAAGATGGATTGGAATCAAGCTGCGGAACAAAGATTAAATGGGTTGAATGAGCTTGATGAGTTTTGCTTGAAGGCGTATGAAAGTTCATCCCTCTACAAAGAAAAGATGAAGAAGTACCATGACCAAAAGATTGAACAGCGTGAATTTGCGGTTGGGGATTTGGTGCTTTTGTTCAACTCTAGGTTGCGCTTGTTTCCGGGCAAACTCAAGTCCAAATAGACTGGTCCATTCTAGATCACTCAAGTGTTCCCTCATGGTGCGGTTGAGTTGGAAAACAAGGAGGGTGCACGGTTCAAGGTAAATGGGCAAAGAATCAAAATCTACCTTGGGCATGTGGAGAATGCGAATGAAGTGGTTGAGGCTTACCATCTTGATGAAGTCTGAGTAATCAAGATTCTTGCGTCGTGCCGCGACGTTAAATCAAGCACTTATTGGGAGGCAACCCAATATGTATCCTCTAGCCAACACTAGGTTTTTCTTGTCTTAGTACGAATAGTCGCATTATTTTGATTTTTACTTATTGTCCTGTGTAAATTTTCTTTTATTTCTTTTAGGTCTGTTAGCTAGAGAGTAGTTTAGGCCGTGTCTAAAAAGTGTCTAGAAAACACAAAAAGAATGGCTTATTGGGTGCTAAATGTGCGGGGACCAAATTACCAGAAATCCATAGTAATTAGTCTGGTACACTGATTGACGGACCAATCGACGGGTCGTCGTCTCATCGACGGACCGTCGATGGGGTCCGTGCATCCTACGTTTGTTTTTCAATATTGTCTAAGTTGGGCACAATCGACGGAGCAGTCGACGGACCATCGATTGACTTATAGTCCGTCGACGGGGAATCGTAGGTTCCCCAAATCCAAGGACCCGACCCGACCTGGCCGGCTATTTAATGAATTTAAACTCTTCAGTTACTTCCCAACCTTTTCAAATTCTCCCCCCAACCGTTTCCCTCCCCATATTCCCTTACTCCCCCACTAACTCACACACTAATTCACTTTTAATCCTCTCTGATTTCATATTCTCGCATCATCTCCACATTCCCAAAATACCTCATTCCCTAAATTCCCATCCTTTTGTTTTCATCTTTCCGGTCGGTGTTCGAAGGCGTCCTTAGTGTTGATCATTGTAAAGTTCACCCTCACAGTCACTCCACTACACAATAAAGGTATGTCCTTCTCATCTGCTCCCTAATCTCATGTCTTTTGTTTGGAAACCGAAGTGTTAGCATCTGGGTCTTCACTTAGGGACAACCTTGCCTGATTTAACTTTAATTTGAGAGTTTCTTGTCCCTAAGAATGATTGCAAATGTATGGGGTGGGGGTGAAATGAATTCTGAATGGGTTAGTTTTGTAGTTTTCCGATTAGGGCTTTTTAGTCTCATAGAATCTACGATTACAATTGGAATAATCAAAGCCCTAGGAATGACGAAAATGGTGTATTGATTGCTATAGAACATGTTGTTAATTGATGTTCTTGAATTTGTGTATGTGTGGGGTGCAAAGGGTGTAGAAAAGAAATCTGTGTCTGACCGACAATACGAGACCCCATCTACGGACCATCAGTCAATCGATGGACTGTCGATGGGGTCTGTCGATAGCCATAACTCGATCTAGTTTAACTATGGAATGATGGAAGTGGACTACAGTCCGTCGATTGATCAACGGACCATCCTGCACGTCCGTCGTTTCTAACAAAACCTTTGTCTCTAAAGCTTTCTAAAAAAAATTCTAAGTGTCCAACGACGGAAGTGGACTACGGTCCGTCGATTTATCGACGGGCCATCCTGCACGTCCATCGTTTCTAAATGCAATTATTGTGGACTTATAACTTCTGAAATGTACTAAGTGTCCACCGACGGACCCTATAAATGGCCCGTCGTTCCATCGACGGACCGTCGATAGTGCCTGTCGTTCAGTTCTGCAGTTCTGCACTCACTGTGTTTTGTGTAACTTTGGTGTTTTTTTCTTTCGAGTGTGTTGAATGATTATACTGGAACTAATAACCCTCCTTTGCAGGTACATATGGTCCCCAAGCCTGATATTGTCTACTCTCGAGGACGATCCAAGTCCGTCGCCCCTTCATGCCGGTTGGTGATTGGTTCATCGGACGATGAGACTGATCCTGAATACGTGCCACCAGGCACCCAGACGCCAACACATGCTGCTAGGATCTCTCGTGGCACGCCCAAGAGGGTGCCTCCCATTCTGATGAGGAGCACACACTGACCGGCACACCGTCTGGGTCTGCCGCGGGTTCTGACGGAGCGTCTGGCTCCGAGGAGGCTTCCGGGTCTGAGTCGGCCCACTCTTCAGGATCACATGGTTCCACTATTCCTGCTGCACCTGCCCACTCTACTTCGTCTGATGAGGCCGATAGTGCGGATTCTACTACAGCACCCCAATTCGACGTCTCTGCACCGGTTGCTGATCAGCCCAACAGGTGGTGCGTAGAAGGCCAATACCAGGTTTACAGGATGCTAAGATGCTCAATGATAAGGGGGTAATGACTCGGACTCTGACAGTCGAGCGGCGGGTTCTTACAGGGAGTCTCCACACGGTCCCTGTTATACATGATCTCTTCACCCGCCATCAGCTTGAATGGATGTCTAGGAGCGTGGGACGCTACAGTGAGGAGTTGATGCGAGAGTTATACACTTTGTACGTAGCGACTCTCCGGGCTTGTTTGTATAGGCAGTCTAATCCCGCCAAATAGGCACCACTTACCCATGTTCGAGTCCATGGCCGCAGGGTGGATATCTCTTTGCCCACCATTCACCGTTTCTTATACGGTGCTGATACAGATGTCAACAGGGACCCTCTCACCCCCGAGTTTGACTACCATTGGAAACTGATTATAGAGGGTCATTTCCAGCGAGACAAGGTTGTGAGAGATACCACCAAGAGGTGGATAGCCCAGTAGATTTCCGTGGATCGTGAGGGTGCAGACTGGGTGCTGGAGCCCAGAAGCCTTATCAAGAAGGCCAACCTCACATTTGCTGCCAAGTTCATCTGGCTATTGGTCCGCCATTGCCTATCCCCCACAGCCTCTGACAACATTCTTACATGGGATAGAGCAGTCTTAGTTACTTCTATGGTTGCGGGGTTCGAGGTTGATTTTCCGAGGCTGTTGCTGGCAGTCATCCATGAGAGGGCCTTCAAGGTCTCGACCACTTACCCCTTTCCCTGTATGATTTTTGAGTTGTGCAGGTCTGCTAGAGTGCCCATTTGGCACATTGATGTTCTCAAGACTCCTACTGGGACAATGGACATCTGTCTCATCCGGGATGAGGCCAATGAGGCGGCACCCAATAGAGGGCCAGAGTAGAGGTGCAGCCGCTAGGTGAGAACTTGGCGGATATGGTTGAGAAATCCCAAGGGTCTGATCACGCTAGAGGAAGCACTGAGTTCCTCCCGATCTACACCATCAGCAGCATGGTCCCAATTTCTAGTGTCCAGAAGCTAGAGGCCCAAATGGCCACATTGTTGCATCATATACAGCCTTGGACGTAGAATTCCATTGCCGAGGCTGAGGATCGGATTGAGAAGAGGATTGCCCAACAGACGGAGAGGAAGATTCTGGCGGTCCACCAGTGCCTCGATGCATTTGAGTTGAGAGTCCTCGCACAGCCAGCCCCTACTATTGATTTAACTACTCTCCAGGATGCTGTGGCGAGTATGAGGACTGATATGGATGCCATTCTAGATGTACGGTTACCTGAGCCTGACGCCACACTTGTGGAGCCTGCTGAGGATACGGTGCTTAGTGCACTATTCCAAAACACCGCTGCGCCACCGACTCCACCACTTGAGCATGCCAAGAGGCACCGGTCCAGAGACAGTGAGGAGGCTCGGGCTAGGAAGAAGGAGCGCACTAAGATGGAGGCCGCGAGGAGAGCTTCTTTGGTAGATGAGGAGGCCCGACAGATGAGGGCTCGTGAGTTGGCTAATGGGGCATCTAGCTCCAGGCTTGAGGATTTTGAGAGGATCACCACTGAGGGTGCAGATATTGTTGCGGACACTACTGATGGTGTTCTTACTACTGATGGAGTGGTTTCTAGGCAACTGGACCCGCCTGCTTATTAAACTTCGTCGCTATGCGCCTAAGGTTTGCTTCACCTACCACCTTAGTATTATATTTCTTATGCATTGGGGACAATTGCATTCTTTCTTGTTGGGGTGGGGTAAATGGAAAGTGAGTGTTAGGGTGAAGTCTGAGTAGCCCAACTCACGATCCTCTCTTGGGGTTTTCTTGCCTGTGTTCTTTTGCCCCAAGAGACTATTATTTTACTGTTGAACCGACCTGTTTAGTATCTTGTACAAAGTATTAATGTGAAATCTGAAGCATGATGGCTAAATACAATGATATCTCGTTATAAAGAGAATGCTTGAATGATTAGGCATATGGAATGTTGAATGTGTTGGCTCTAAGCATGACATAGAGATACACCATTGCATGACCATCAATCTAACACTCGAACTAGGTGTCGGATAATCTGGTAAGGTAATGGGGTGCTAAGAGAGTGTGAGGAAATATGAATAGCCCACTATTGGTACCTATCTAGAACTTGCCCGGTTAGTCGTGCAAAAGTAATTTGTGTTAGTCAATTAGGAAAGGATCATAGGCCCTTGTTCAAATTAGCCAATTTTTAGCCTAAATAAAAGAAAACCAAATGAAATTAATCCCTGTTTGATCAAAATATATTGAGCTTACAATGAACCTTTCTTTTCTACCCCAACAAATCTTTTCTGGGTATAATGTGTTGGTCCTGGTCCCTCCTTGGACATGTGCACCTCAACTTATGCCAAAAGCATAAGTTGAGGGTGGCTAATGCAGAAACCCATCTCGTCTTGGCCCTGACCCAACCTTGGGTATTGATACAATCCTCATTAATGTGCCCATCACCTTCTGAATGGTAAGCACAGTGAAGATCTGGTCCATAAAGCTTGGAGTTGACATTGATATTTTTTGGATTAATTTTCTGTATCAGGCCAGCTGATTTCAATCTTTCAAAAAGTTGTGTTCGACTCTCAACCAAAGGATAAAAGACTCTAGAGGTTTTCCTCTCAACATTTGGGCGACAAGGATTGTTCTTATTTCATGGGTGTAAAGGTATATGATGGTAGTTTGGTGGATTTTTGTGAGTTGGTACTTGTGTTTGAAAGTTTCGGTATTGTGAAGCTTGGTAGCTAGGAAGGGTACTTTGTTAGTATGGGGGTGGATTTTGTAACTTGATTGAATGAGCAATTACTTGATGGAACTTGATAATATGGATGGGTATTTTGGTAATATGGAGGTGGAGTTTGGAAAACAGGAGGAGGAATTTGATAACTAAGCGGTGGATTTTGGTAAGTAGGAGGTGGATTTTGGTAATTCGGTGGTGGGGTTTGATAACTTGATTAGGCAGAACAAGCTGGATATGAATTTTGTTGAGCTCAAGGTACCCATTGTAAGTTTAGGATTTTGTGAAGTGTCCTTTTCCATCAGAAGCGCAGGAAATAGAAGACACATCCTCTCTCTTCTTTTTCAACAATCCTGAAGATTTAGTTGGGGCGGCGACACGAGAAATCTTTCCAGTTTTAATCCCATCTTCCATAGCCTCACCTACCTTGACTATCTCCGCAAATTTTGCTCCAATGAGCAATATTATCGTGTCATAATACTCTGGCTCTTGAATGTGTATGAACACTTCCACTCAGACATAGGAGGTCAAACCCGAGCGACCTTTTTCCTCCACCTATAGGCATATTCACGATAAATTTCAGTGGATTTCTTCTTAATTTTCTCCAAAGAATAGCGATCAGGAACGATATCCACATTATAGGAAAATTGTTCGATGAAATTATTACCTAGTGCATTCAATCTAGACCACTGCCTTATTTCATGCGAGGTAAACCATTCCAACGCATCTCCATTCAAACTTCGGCTAAAAAGCCGCATTAATAAAGCTTCATTCCTTCCAACTCCCACGAGCTGGTCACAATAGGCTCTCAGGTGCGCCAAATGATTCCTTGTTCCTCCAAAAGTATCAAATTTTGGAACTTTAAACCATTTGGGAGGTTTACATTTGGATGGATGCACGAATTATCGTAACTCAACCCATCAACTTTAGGAATATAGTGCAAGTCTTTCATGGCTTTCCAGATCTATTCATTCATAGTCAGCTTGACTGCCTCTTCTTTTGACCTCCACTCTCTCTCTCATGTTTCTTATAATGATCAAGCTTAGAACAGTCGGCATAAGGTTTATTCGAAATTGGTATTTGGAAAGTAGTCTTTTGTGGTAGGGGTGGAGAAAAGGAAGGATTATGGGTATTTTGAGTGGCTTGATAATCTTGGGGGAAAGTTTTAGGGTTGGTATTTAGGTTTTGAAGATGGGGGAAGGTCTGATCATTGTTCGTATTTTGGTTTTGAGGAAGATGGAAAGTTTGAAGGTTGGTATTTTGAGGAGGAGGCGGTGCTTGACATGAGGTGGTGACGTAAAGGGGATTGGGGGTAATTAAGTCAATGACAGGAGGATTTTAAGCGGGGTTAGAGGGTAGGTTCTGAACCTGTTCCCCGCTTGGGGGAGGAAAGTGGAGCGTTGGTCTTCCAACTCTTGGAGGGTTGAAGGATGAAATTGGATTAGACAAATCTTGCATTCTTTGAATTTCGACCCTCATTTTGGCAATCTGTTGCTTTAACTGCATAACTAATTCATTTTGATCAACGACGACGGGTTGAGATACGACAACATCATTCAGGCTAATTTCGTCATTTATATCACCCATTACTGTCTTTCCTTTTTGCAAAATTTGATCGGGGAAGGATTCTTTGAGGGCCCTAGATCTTGTGAAATAAGGCTGACCAGTCAGTCTTATCAACACATATCAGTTCTAAGTGCCTAACAAAGAAAAATAACTCAAAAGATAAACATGTTAGTCTATGTAGATAATAAATACTACAAAATATCACACATATGACCACAAACACATAAAGTTGCTCCACTTAAAGATAAACTAGCCCACTTGTTCAAAAAATGACTAAATAGACAGGAATCTTTCTATTAAGTTTTAGGATTAATAAATAAGAAATGTCGACTTGAGTCGGGAAAAAGTCGATTGTATCTTTCATTGTCAAACTATAATTTTCGATTGAAATATACCTTTAATTTCTTTACACGAGTTGGAAAAGATAGAGTTTCTCACAAATGGGGAGTGAACCTTGAAAGGCTGCCTACGTATCTCACAAAAGATAATTTAGGTCCTGCGTAGTTCGACCCTATCTTTTTGACTTGAGAAGAGAAATCGACCTTTTTGTGCAATGGGAGAGTAAGGAGTTTAAAATGAAGTTTAAATTTAGTTAGGAAACTAAAGACTCGAAGAGTATTTGGGCGCACTTTTGATAGTGACTTACTTTTTATGCTTAAAGGTTCTAGAAAATAAATTTTCCCAATAATTAGTTGGCTCTATGTCCAAATATAGCAACACATTCAAACAAACAATTATGACACCTAAACAATTATTGCGCGTCCTAAACAGATATGTGACCCTTTTGCGTCAAGGGTAGGCCTAACGATTTTAGGGATGTATACATCATTTGAAACATTCCATTGCCCCCAAAACCCAAATTTATACAAACTTGATAAGTAACCGAATGGGGATACATACGGGATACAAAATAATCAGTCACACGCAGGGGTACGACCCTAACCTATGCCTCCACGAAAGATCCTTCTTCTTTCTTGATTTTTTGTCATCTCTAGGCACCAACGTCTTTGGATGGACTGGCATCTTGTGAAGCTTTTTCTTCAACCTAAATAAAATATAACCTAATCCTTACCCCATTAGACAATGATTTTTCAAACAAAGTATACATCCTTCAAATTTAAACACATAAGTATGAACATCCGTTTTAGTCGTGGGCCGTTTTGGACTCAAGGTGGTCTCTTTAATGGGCCCAACACACCTTGGGTGTTGGGTCATCTTAGGCTAATACTTAGATTTGGATCTGATTCGCTCTACTCTAGGTTGACTAGAATTGGTTTAGAAATTACGGTTACCCGATTCGGACAAACAACGGGTGAAGATTAATAAACGACTTTGGATGACCGCAAGCCAACTATTCGTTTATTACTTTCAAAGATTAGACTTGTGTATTTTTCTGAAGGAAGTCGTGGTAAGCCACCTAACCGCCTTTGTCCTAATGGAAACTATTTGATGTTTGGCAAAATCGATGCCATGAAAAGTAACAGTTTAATGATACGATAAAGAAAACAAGTAAAAATTCATTCACAGATAGTCAAACAGGTTAGTTTTATGGTTAGAACCCTTCAAATCCCAAGCAAATCGCCATTCTATTTTATTCGGAAAGAAAAATATTTTATAAGTTTTGGACTTGTTTAGAGTCGCCACTTAATTTTTCAAGAAAAATAAAGAAAACTTAGTTTTCAATAGATTAAAACAGGAAACCTAATGAAAAAGTTAAAAGGGGGTTCGGGGTTTATTATTTATATTTTAGGAAGGTTTTTAAGGCACCTAAAATATCCATTAATACGGTTTTCCGATAACTAGAACGTTTGGCTTATGTAATTTTAACTTAGTTTTAGACAAAAACTATTTAGAGTTGTTTGAAAGTGAAACATCAGCATACCATCTAAGTGGGATTTTTAACTTGCAAGATTTATTATCTTTTTAATCCACTTAAACTTAGTTGATTTAGCTTGAATTGTTAAAGCGAAATAACGTCTTGCGGGGGATTGAATTTTTAACTCTAAAACCAATCGACAAATATTAAACCAATAAATATGCGGTGAATTAAGAGATAGGGAGAGAGAATTGGGCCCAAATCTGATTATTGTCCGCTTGGACCAGTATTTGGACCCATTTTGTTTTGGGCCTTTGGTCCATTCCACTGATACCTGTCCTAAACTAACCAAATAATAACAATACAATATGATAAGGGCTTAGTCCAAAAAAAATAAATACAATTATTTAAAATAAAGGAAAGTCCTTTAGGCCCAACTTCTTCAACTTCTCAATCTGTTTCGAATTCTCCGAACTACAAGACTTGTTCGTCGATTTTAATAGGGTGATGTTTAACTCTAATAAAAGAAACTTTAGCATTTATGGCTCTTTGTGATACGCAAGTGGAAGAAAATAGGGGTCCCAAGTGGGCTCGGGTGGTTTTCACATGCAACAAAAATAAACGAATAGGAATAGTAACCAGCAACAAATCTCACTAAATATCATCTGTATCTATAGGGGCACAACTTATCAATAGCGAACCACAGGCACTAACTTAACTCAAAATGGCGTACTATTCCAAAACATGATCCTTAACTAAAAAAAAAAGGTGAATACTTGATCAAGGCATATTATGCTAGGCAATCAGAAAAAAAGATTGGAGGAACAGAGAAACTAAAACTGTTAAGACTAATTCCATGCTGCTAAATTCTACTTTGTTTTATTTTTCATTTGTTTATTATTATTTTTTATTAATTTAGGCACGAGAGGAAAGTCTTATCCAAGCTCAAGATAATAGAGGAATACGAAATGATAAAATATGGAACAATCAGAAACACAAATAAACAAGAAAAGTAATAATAAATACATAGATAAACAAAATAACAAAAGATATAAAAATAAATAAATAAAAACCTTGGAAGATAATATTACTGGGCAGTAGCATCAAAACAAAGTACAAGAAATTCAAAAATTTCATAAGAGATAAAAGCTGCCAGCCAGCTCGAACTTGTACCATTCTCAACGGAATGAGAATGGTATCCATCTGATTTTGAGCAAAGGACGATCTTGCAAGGATATGCTTCCACATAGAAGATTCACGTACGGAGAAGAAAGGACGACGCGCGAGAGTGGGCTCGGGTCGCGATTCTTTGCTGGAGTTGCGTCGCACTAGACTGCTGGGTCGGTTTGGTACCTGGGTTTTGGCTGGTTTTGCAGCGTGAAGAGGACGAGGATGTACATGGTCATTTTTTTGGATTGATGTATGTATGTTGTTGTGTATGTAATGTTGTTGGGTTAATTTTGGTGGGCTTGGGTAATCTGAAAATGTCTTTGGGCTACTAGGATAATGAAACAATTGGGCCTGGGTCAATTGGAGAGGATGGGTTGCTGGGAATATAAGATAAAAGGCCCAATGTTTTGCAATTGTACCCAAATTGATTTGTTAATTTAGCATATTCGAATTTACTCGGCTAAAATTCACATAGTTTGACTAATACAATTAATTTACGAGCTCCTTAATCCTAACGACATAACATATTTATCTTAATAATAAACTAATAACTCGAAAAATATAAGTATAATTTACACTAAACTAATAAAATAATTAATAAAGTTAAAATCTTTTAGAGTTGATGTTTGAATATTTTTAAAAATATATTTATTAAAACTTACAAAGCGACCAAAATTACTTCAAATACTTGGGGAAGAAATTGAGCTTTATAACACTAATTATTTTAAATTGTTTAAAGTTTAAGAAGCTCGCAAATTAATTCTATTGGAGAAGGTCAAATTGCGTGTCAACAATAAACATAAACTCATGAAAAATATGCAAAGTCATAAGGGATCATGAAAACTCGCTTTTCACTAGAGACTCCCAAAACATTCATCATGCTACTAAG
The DNA here is from genome assembly GCA_016801875.1 of Solanum sitiens. Taxonomy (NCBI): domain Eukaryota; kingdom Viridiplantae; phylum Streptophyta; class Magnoliopsida; order Solanales; family Solanaceae; genus Solanum; species Solanum sitiens. The sequence goes on along the minus strand of JABWTJ010001107.1, from coordinate 98,402 downwards.
AAATTCTAAATCTCAAGCTTGAATAGAATATAAGAGACATAATCCATCAATCCAACTATTCACCATACTCTCTCCCACTTGGGAGCAACCCATCTCTAACTACAATAGTCCAACACCATAAGATCACATCTCAAAACAAAAAGGAATTGTAACTTACTGGCACATTCATTCAGATTTGCTTCCTTGTTAACTTGAAGAACATAGAAGTAATTCTTCTTTTGTTCACCAACAATCGGACCATTATATGGAGCTTGCTTGACATCTTTTCCTGTAGTAGCAATAGTAAGACAATATCTCACCTTGTGATCATTCTTTCCACATCCATAGCATCCACTAGTACCGGCTAGAAACTTTCCAAAAATGTTTTTTCACACAATTGAAGCAAATAGTTTTATCAAGTTGGCAACCATATCCTATATCATAGTTAGGCTTAGGATCACTAGGAACATCTTGATCTGGATCCCTCTTATTAAACCTAGATTGACATTGTTCATCCGTTCTTCCTCTCATCACATCTCTACCCCTCCTTTCAAGCTTAGAATCCTCAATGGATTGAGCATACACAATAATCCTAGATAGATTCATGTCATTATGGAGCATTGCCATACGACACTCTTCCTTCACAAGATCAGAAATACCAGTCAAAAACCTACTCATCCGATCTCTTGGGTTAGACACCAATGATGGAGCATATTTATACAACAAGGTAAATTTCAAACAATACTCATTGACACTCATATTACTTAGCCTAAGGTAAGTAAACTCTCATATGTTAACTTCTCTCTTCTCACGGAGAAAGTACTTCCCTAAGAATGCTTCCTAAAACTCTTCATAGTCTATAGGACCTGATTCAACCGTCCGATTTTCCTTCCATTGTGTGTACCACACTTGAGCAACCTCTTTCAATTGGTATGAAGCCAAATCTGCCTTGTCCATAGAAGACACACAAATAGCATGGACTATCTTATAAACCTCATCTAAGAATGCTTGGGGAGCCTCTCCCACCTTAGAGCTAAGAAAGATAGGAGGATTCATCCTCAAAATTCCCTCAACTTAGAGGCCAGAGTACTCTTAAGAGCATTCACCCTAGGCCCCACATCTCTATTTTCTTGAGCCATCATGTCTCGGGCTAGGGTGAGAAGAGCCCCTCTAACTTTCTCATTAGTCATGTCTGGAGGAACCAGTGGTACCTCATTCTCTTGATTAACTATAGGAACTTGTTTACCTTGAGGACCTTCCTAACCTCGGGGAGGAACTCCCTAACTCACTACTCCATCCTCCACTCTTCTTGCAGGCGTCCTTCTTGTATTCATATCCTATAAACACAAGCGAAGGGATCAGCAAAAGACACTTATAGAAATCAACTCTGTGGCAACACTTCAAGAGTAATGAAGAAAGTGAAACTTCTATTGTCCTATAGCCTCTCGCTCATAGATGTGTCGCGACTTAGACAAATGAAAAATACTCTACTTGATGTGGCCTCATGAGACTTCGGACTCTAAGGACCATTTTATAACCTTATGCTCTGATACCAAGTTTTTCATTACACTAGTGCACCCCTAGTTGTTGCACGGCATACTCGACCTCTCGAAGGTCTTATACAATCCCTTAGCATGCATTCACCGCAATGTCATAAAATAGTGTGGAATTTACAACTGTTTAAACAAAATCATAATACTTGAAGCCAACAACCCTTTTAAAAGAAATCTTTAGAAGCAAGTGGAAATCTAGTCTCACATAAGCCAACATAGAATCCAACGTTAAGAATCTAAAAACTAGGGACACGGACCTTACATTGAAATGAAACTTATATCTAATACAAAGTCTTAAATGAATAAAACTAGAAATTACATCCATGTCCTCTAACATATGAGGATATACCCAAATCTTGAGAGAACAATCTAAGTCCCAAGCTTCATCTCTAGGGATCCTCACTTTCCAATACCTACACTTGTAGAAATAGAGGAAAATATGGAATTAGTACAATTAAGCATTAAGTATGATGACCATGCAAGAAATCATGTAAAAAGGGACACTTTAGTTTTAATATGATTTTCATGCTATTTTGATAAAATATCATAAACCAAGTATAAAAGACATCATACAAGTCAATCATCAACATACAAGATAATAGTCCCATTATCCACAAGATATGACCGTATTGTTTAAGTAACTCGTTTAACCATTTAGACCCTTTATCTAAGGTTATCCCCTAACATTCCAGAAAATGTACATGTCTAGTGAAGAGCCTATTAGGTTTTAAGAATACGTATTAGGGTACATAGGCATCCCAATGCCCAATATTGAGAAATATTGGGAAAGTTAGAGAATATTGGCTTAAGGGTGTTAGCCAATGTCCACACAAGTAAATTAAAATACACGGCGATGTCATATACTCCAATCCAAGCTTGTTTAGAAATTGTACCTGCAATGAAGACCCTAAACTAAAATAACTATATTCTTCATATACACCCACAATAGGTACTAGGCATCCAAGTGTCAAGCCTAAGTACCATAGCACATGATCACTTAAAATGATCATAAAGAATAAGCAGTGCCCAAGGACATAGTGAGGATCCTTGGACAATAAGTGAATGTTCCAAATGAACTTTCCAGAATGGTTAGTTAGTAATGTGTACGGCAACACATGTTTAAGAACATGTGCAACCGGCCGAGAGACCAAGCTAATCGATTCGGTTAGAGCGGTTAGGGGACAAGCGTGCGTCCGGGTCAAGCCACATGGGGCCAAGCTTCCTAACCGGTCCTAGGCTCTAAATAACTGATCTAACTGTATAACTAACTTATGACTAACAAAAAATAACTAACTAGTGGACCCGACAACCTAAGACCTAACCGGGTGACATTAAGACGAGTAACTAATTAAAGAAACATCCTAGTACCTAACCTAAGATTTTCCAAAGGGTTAGTTATGGTCCTAACAACTTAGGGGTACGTTATTAATTACCCTAGGTTACTTAATTAATTAAATTAGCAATTTAATTAATTAATTTAAATGGTCAAAACCGAAAAAAATAAGCAATTTCCAGATTTCGGTTAAGTCAAGTGTTCTCTTATTTTTAGTCAATCTAGGAGGGGCGTTTTGGTAATTAGATAATTGAGTGATTTAATTAAGTTATTTAGTATAAATTGAGTTATTAATATTCAATTCCGAAGACTTGGACTCACTTTATTCATCAGTACACCCTACGACTAAAAACAGTGAAAACCGTAAGAAAACCCTAGGCGATTTCAAGCTGTTCTTCAAGGTTTTCGTGCAAAATGCAAGGTGATCTTCCTAAATTTATTTATACAATTAGGAATGGGTTTTATCTCTTTTATTAATTTCACCACTAGGCTTTTCAAATGTTTTGAATTCATAAATCCAAAAACGAGGGTTGTTCCCAATGAATCGCATGTTCATCTCCCTAGTTCTCCTTATTTCATATTTTAGTACTTTGCTTAAAAGTAAATATCGAGCATGTTGTTTGTATTCGGTGCTAATTGATCATTATGTGTAGGTTGATGTGATTAATAATGTTGAATGATACCTATATGTTAGATCCGTATGATTGGGGTGTTATTTACATGAGATAATAATGTTGTAATGCCTACTAGTGTTCGAGAAGATGAAATTGTTATAAGTTGTTCATTGAATTGTTTCATAGACTAATAAAATGTTAAAAGTTGGCTTGTTTAACATGATAGATTACTATAATTTATTCATGAAGTAATTGAATTGGCTAGTGATAATATCATAGTTTGATTTATGCCAATAAATTGGCCAGCAATATTATTTCCAAAATATGTGAAGTCATACCAATCTTAACTCAATGAACTCATAACATAGGGTATGCCAATCAATGAGACAAGTCCCAACATACCCTATCCACACGAACTTGTGAACGTAATAGCATTGAATAAGTCCTTATAACTTTCATAAAGAATCGTACAAGACTATTAATTAACGTTGAACAAATTAAGGTGAGTAAATGTAATAACTAAAAGATTAAGTTATGAAATTGACCTAATATAGGGTGTTAAAGAAAATGAGACCAGCCTTACTTACAATTAATCGATTATGTCAAAAATACTCACATAAGAGGGTGCTAAAAGCCATGAGACAAGTCTCACTCGCACCATGATGATAATGTACAAAGTTAAGTTCATATTCATCAAGTATAGAAAAGGAATGACCAGTCATACATGGAGCTAAGTATACCTCATACTAGAAGCAAGCTTCCATAATGTTTGAATCAACTTTAAAAGTTATAAAGTAAAATAAATCTTAGCTAAGCACCGATAGACTAGCAATGAGCTTGTGCCAGCACATGTAAGCCTCATGAGACGAGATCACCACCCAGGTGGACCAGGGTCTCCGAAGTCTCCTAGTCTTTGAACTATGTTTCCAGCAGAGGGACTAGCTAGTGGATGACTCCACCTAAGAAATCTAGGTAGTATTCGGTTTCACTTTGGCCGGTGATACCACCTCTTTTCGGTGTGGGGAAGACACTGGATTTCATGTTTAGCTCACATTATCTTTGTCGGTTAAAAGCTTAGGAAAGTACTTGGTTTCACTTCAGCCGTGAACCATCTCTTTTCGGTGTGGGGAAGATACTGGACTTGGTTTCACTTTAGCCGGTGAACCATCTCTTTTCTGTGTGGGGAAGACACTAGGTTCGGTTTCACCTTAGCCGGTGAACCACCTCTTTTTGGTGTGGGGAAGACACGGGATTTCATGTTAGCTCACATGATCTATTTTAGTTAATGCTAAAGATTTCTTTAAAGAAAGTAATAAATAATGAAGGTAGCATGTTCAAAGTGAAAAACAGATCAAAGAACAAGAAACGTAAGTTCAAAGTGAACTAAGTAAGTAAGAGCTTAAGAATGTCAATCATCAGTGTTTGATAAGAATGAAGTTTTAACAAGTTAGTGGTTTATGCCAATATTGGAGTATGAATATATGCCCCAAAGATCTATATATTATGCAGACAACCAAATAATGGGCATAGCCAATAAAGATTGGCTTATAAATACATTCTTACCCAATTTAACAAGAATGAAATATCTAACTTGTGAGTAAGGTAGCCAAATCATTTCCTTCATCTTGTGGATTCCTTAGTCGATTCATTGTAGGTATGGGACTACAATCAATCATTGCACTTGTAAGTAAAACATAGGATCTAAGGAGATCATTGATCTACACAACAGAAAGAAGAAAAGACTGAAAATAAACTAAGGCTGGGAATAAGAGCTCTCAGCCTAAGGGAGCAAAAATAATAAACTTTGCTTGAGTTGTTCTAAAATTAGGTTCATGATTCCAAGGTCTTATGTTCATATATAAAATGAGTTATGTGCTTTAAATGCATGAGAACATGTCATATTCATATCATAATTCACAAATAACGAATTAGGAAAGTGTAGTGAAGTACTTTTCGAAAATGGCAGAGATTTCCTTGATCATGCATAGTCCTTATGTGTTTATGTGAATACACCCATACTTAGTACAAGTATGTATTAATCCCATATATTATTACTATTTTTATAGGTGCAAATTCAAGAGAAGATTGAAGATTCGATGAAGCAGTTTAGATTAGCGATCTCCAGACTTTGGTAGGTCCTCTTGAGTTCGAGGATGCTACATTTATTATTCTAGCTTTAGTACATTAGACATATCTAGTGGATGTTGTCCCTAGCGTTTCATATCAAACATTTGTTCAAGCGTTTGTAATAAGGCCAATTTGGCAAACTATTATTATTATTATGATTCTCTATTTCAATTGTTTAATCTATTGATAGATGGTTGCTTAATTTGAGCTGTATTAGTATATCACTCTTATGAAGTTATATGAAGTCTATGTACACTTTAATAAGTATTAAAAAGTTTTAAATTTTTCGCAAATTTCACTGCATGATTGTGATGAAAGCTAAGAAGAGGCTTGTCTGCGACCTCTGAGAGGTTAATGACGCCGGTGTCATCTGGGGTCTAGATTTTGGGTGTGACAAACTTGGTATCAGAGCATGAGGTTAAATTACCTAGGAACTAAATCTCAAAACAACCACGTTGCGTAGTTTCTAACTTATGGTTGTGAAGTGCACCACAATTATGACTTAGATACTTTGTGATGTTAGGAATTTCCCTTATTCTACTCTTTATCGTACTGTCTAGAGCTTTGACATTTCGTTTTATTCTAGCATCTAACTTCCTTCTTGTGTGAGAGCGTAGGAAAATGCACACAATAATTAGGATGGCCGAGTAGTCTAAGGCGCCAGACTCAAGATCTGGCCTTCCCAAGAAGGGAAATTACAGAAAAGCCCAGCATGACCGAAAGACGTGTGGTAAGTGTGGCCGTTCGCATGGAGGTGAATGCGTGGTACGTTCAAATGCATGCTATTGGTGCGGCAAGAGTGGGCATATGATCAGGGACTGCCCACACGCGAAGAATAAGGCCAAGGCAGATACTCAGCCTCGGCCTAATCCTACTGCTGCAGTCGAACCTCCCAAGAGAAACTGGTTCTAAGCATTGAAAGGATTAGAAGAGCAAGAGAAGTCGGCTGATGTTGTCACTGGTAACTTGCTTGTCTTTTCTATTCTTGTTTATGCATTGTTAGATCTAGGATCTACCTTGTATTTTGTTACTCCTTTAGTAGCTAGTAAATTTGACTTGCTTCCTGAGATCTTGCATGAGCCATTTCTAGTTCGTAGTCCTATAGGAGACAACATTAAGGCCGAAAGGGTATATAGAGATTTTCCAATAATTGTTCTTGATAGAGTTACATATGCTGACCTAATAGAATTAACCATGATTGATTTTGATATAATTTTGGGTATGGATTGGCTCCATGAATGTTATGGTACCATAGACTGTCGAAACAGGGTAGTAAGGTTTCAATTTCCAAATGAGTTAGAGTTGAAATGGTAAGGGCGTGGTTTAAATCCAACAGGCCAAACAGTTTCCAATCTTAAAGATAATAAGATGTTATCTAAGGGGTATTTATGCCACTTAGTCATAGTCAATGACTTATAGCATGAATATCCTTCAATAGACTCTGTGGCCATAGTGAATGAGATTCAAGATGTTTTTCCGAAGGATTTACCAGGAATCCCTCCTGAACGCGAAATTGATTTCGGTGTTGACTTAGATCCCAACACTAAACCAATTTCCATTGATCCCTATAGAATGGCTCCAACGGAACTCAAAGAGTTGAAGTTGCAGTTAAAGGATCTACTTGATAAGGGCTTCATCCAGCCGAGCATATCCCCATGGGGTGCTCTAGTGTTGTTCGTTTAGAAAAATGATGGAACTCTTAGAATGTGTATCTATTATCGGCAACTCAACAAAGTCACTATAAAGAACAAATACCCTCTTCCCAGAATTGATGATCTATTTGATCAACTTCAAGGTTCAAATTTCTTTTCTAAAATAGATCTTCGGTCAGGTTATCACCAACTTAGGATGAGAGAAGAGGACGTTCCTAAGACTACCTTCCGTACTAGGTATGGTAATTACGAGTTTCTTGTCATGTCATTCGGTCTCACTAACGCACCAGCCGCGTTTATGCACCATATGAATAGAGTCTTCCGTGAATACCTTGATTCTTTTATCATAGTATTCATAGATGATATTCTCATATACTCTAAGACCAGAGAAGAGTATGAACGCCATTTGAGAATGACATTGCAAGTACTCAGGGAACATCAGTTGTATGCAATGTTTAGCAAATGTGAGTTTTGGTTGGGATCAGTGACCTTCCTTGGTCATGTAGTGATCGATCAGGGTGTAGAGGTCGATCCCAAAAAGATTGTGGCGGTAAAGAATTGGCCGAGACCCCTCACTTCTACAGATATTCGAAATTTCTTGGGTTTGGCTAATTATTATCGTAGGTTTGTGGAGGGATTTTTGCAATTGCTGCTCCATTAACTGCTTTAACAAAGAAGAAGGCGATGTTTGAGTGGTCTGAAACTTGTGAAAAGCGCTTCCAAGAGCTCAAAGACCGACTCACTTCGGCCCCAGTTCTTACATTGCCGAGGAGTGGTGAAGGGTATGTGGTGTACTATGATGCTTCCCGAGTAGGTTTGGGATGTGTTCTTATGCAAGACAGCAAGGTGATTGCATATGCACCAAGACAGTTGAAAATCCACGAGAAGAATTACCTACGCATGATCTTGAGTTAGCTTTTGTGGTATTCGTGTTAAAGCTTTGGAGACATTACTTATATGGTGTACATGTTGATGTATTTACTGACCATAAAAGTCTTCAGTATGTTTTTACATAGAGAGAATTGAATCTTTGTCAGAGAAGATGGCTAGAGTTACTAAAGGATTATGACATGAGTGTCCACTATCACCCAGGTAAGGCCAATGTAGTTGCCGATGCTTTGAGCCGATTGAGCATCGGCAGTGTGTCATATATCGATGATGAGAAGAAATAGTTGGTTAAAGAAGTACACTGATTGGCTAGGTAGGTGTACGAATGATATATACACCAAATGGGGGTGTTACAGTCCATTCCAGTTCTGAATCCTAATTTATTGTAGATGTTAAAGCCAAGCAGCGTCTCAACCCAGTACTCATGGAGTTGAAAGATTCAGTGTTGAGTAAGATGAATGAATCATTCTCCCTAGGAGGGGATGGTGTGCTTAGGTACCAAGGAAGATTGTGGTACCAAGTTTTCATGTTATGGGGCCTAATATTATCGCAGAGTCTCATGGATCTAGGTATTCCATTCATCCAATTTCCACCAAGATGTATCATAATCTGAAGGAAATCTATTGGTGGGAAGGTATGCAGCGAGATATCTCTTAGTTTGTGGAGGAGTGTCAAAATTGCCAACAGGTTAAGGCCGAACACATTAGGCATAAAGGTTTTACTCAGTCGATTGTGATTCGAACATAGAAGTGGGAGGCTATTAATATGGACGTTGTAGTTGGTCTGCCGAGGACCAGAAAACTGCATGATTCTATTTGGGTCATTGTTAACAGGATGACTAAGTCTGCTCACTTCATTCCTATGAAGTCTACTTACAGAGACGAAGACCATGCCAAGATGAGATCGTGAGGTGGCATGGGATTCCTTTATCTATTATTTCGGATAGGGGAGCTTAGTTCACTTCTCATTATTGGAGATCTTTCCAAAAGAGTTTGGGTATGCACGTAAAGCTCAGCACTGCTTTTCACCCCCAAACGGATGGACAAGCAGAGCGTACCATTCAGACCCCTGAAGACATGTTGAGATCATGTGTTATTGACTTCAAGGGGAGTTGGGATGATCACTTGCCAATGATTGAGTTCTCTTATAATAATAGTTACCATTCCACTATTGGATGGCACCTTTTGAAGCACTGTATGGTAGGAGATGTAGGTCCCCAGTTCGTGGTTTGAAGTGGGAGAAACTGCCATCCTTGGCCCCGAAATCATACATGAGTCTTTGGAAAAGGTGAGAATGATAAGCGATAAATTGGCTACTACTTACAGTCGTCAAAAATCCTATACTGATAACCAAAAAAGAGCTCTTGAATTCGAAGTACGTGATAAAGTCTACCTAAAGATATCACCCATGAAAGGGGTGATGAGGTTTGGTAAGAAAGGGAAGTTGAGTCCGAGGTATATAGGTCCTTATGAGATCTTACAGCGAGTGGGAAATGTTGACTATGAACTGAAGTTACCAAACGACTTGGCTTCTGTTCATCCAGTGTTTCACGTTTCGATGTTAATGAGGTGTCTAGGTGATCCAACGTCCATTCAACCTGTCGAGGGGTTAGGATTTGATGAGAACCTTTCTTACGAAGAGGTTCCCGTTGAAATTTTAGATCGCCAAGTGAAGCGGCTGAGGAACAAGGAGGTTGCCACCGTAAAGGTGCTATGGAGGAACCACCTTGTTGAGGGAGCAACATGGGAGGCCTAGTCCGATATGAAATCCTGTTACCCTCACTTGTTCAGTTCTTGAGGTTAGATATACTTTTTTTATGTCTGATTTTGTTAATGAGACTCTAAATTTTAGTGCATTAGGCGGTTTTGGTGTTTTAAGTCCATAATTGTGTGTTTTATACTTGCACTATATGAGTTAATATGAGTTCATGCTTGCATTCATGTTGCTGTTTTTGTAAAGCGTTTACATGATTTTTGTGTTGCATGAGTGTGATGTGCATTAAGTTAAAGTTAGATTGAGAAGGAAGTTCCTTAGACTCAGAGATAAAGCTTCACATAAGCTTTGAGTAATGTGCATCATCAAGAGTAAGTTGTGAATCAGTTATTCACAAAGAGCAAAATTTCAAGTATGATGATGTGTTATTCGAAAATACCCTCTTTGATTCAAATGAAGTGTAGTGTCATTCGCGGACAAATGTTCCTAAGGGGGGGATAATGTAACATTCCAGAAAATGTACATGTCTAGTGAAGAACCTATTAGGTTTTAAGAATACGTATTGGGGTACATAGGTATCCAATGCACAATATTGAGAAATATTGGGCATGTAAGAGAATATTGGCTTAAGGGTGTTAGCCAATGTCTACACAAGTAAATTAAAATACACGTTGATTTCAAATACTCCAATCCAAGCTTGTTTAGAAATTGTACCTGCAATGAAGACCCTAAGCTAAAATAACTATATTCTTCATATAAACCCACAATAGGTACTAGGCATCCAAGTGTCAAGCCTAGGTACCATAGCACATGATCACTTAAAATGATCATGTAGAATAAGCAGTGCCAAAGGACATAGAGAGAATACTTAGACAATAAGTGAACGTTCCAAATGAACTTTCCAGAACGGTTAGTTAGGAATGTGCACGGTAACACATGTGCAACCGACCGAGAGACCAAGCTAACTGATTCAGTTAGAGCGGTTAGGGGACAGGCGCGCGTCCGGGTCAAGCCACGTGGGGCCAAGCTTTCTAACCATTTCTAGGCTCTAACTAATTGACCTAACTAGCTAACTAACTTAGGACTAACCAAAAATAACTAACTAGTGGACCCGACAACCTAATACCTAACCGGGTGACATTAAGACGAGTAACTAACTAAAGAAACATCCTAGTACCTAACCTAGGATGGTCCAAAGGGTTAGTTATGGTCCTAACAACTTAGGAATACTTTAGTAATTACCCTAGGTTACTTAATTAATTAAATTAGCAACTTAATTAATTTATTTAAATTGTCAAAACCGAAACCACTAAGAAATTTCCGGATTTCGGTTAAGTCAAGTGTTCTCCTATTTTTAGTCAATCTAGGAGGGTCATTTTGGTAATTAACTAATTGAGTGATTTAATTAAGTTATTAAGTATAAATTGAATTAGTCATATTTAGTTCCTAAAGAGTTAGACTCACGTTATTCATCAGTAAACCCTACGACTAAAAATAGTGAAGAACGTAAGAAAACCCTAGGCGATTTCAAGAAGTTCTTCAAGGTTTTCGTGCAAAGTGCACGGTGATCTTCCTAAATTTAATTCTACAATTAGGAATGGGTTTTATCTCTTTTATTTCTTTCCCCAGTAGGCTTTTCAAACGTTTTGAATTCATAAATCCGAAAACTAGGGTTGTTCCCAGTGAATCGCATGTTCATCTCCCTAGTTCTCCTTATTTCCGATTCAAGTAGTTTGCTTAAAAGTAAATCTCGAGCATGTTGTTTGTATGTGGTGCTAATTGATCATTATGTGTAGGTTGATGTGATTCATAATGTCGAATGATACCTATATGCTAGATCTGTATGATTATGGTGTCTTTTACATGAGATAATGATGTTGTAATGCCTACTTGTGTTCGACAAGATGAAATTGTTATAAGTTGTTCATTTAATTGTTTCATAGACTAATCAAAGGTTAAAAGTTGGCTTGATTAACATGATAGATTACTATAATATATTCATGAAGTAATTGAATTGGCTAGTTATAAAATCATAGTTTGATTTATGCCAATAAATTGGCCAGCAATATTATTTCCAAAATATGTAAAGTCATACCAATCTTAACTCAATGAACTCATAACATAGGGTATGCCAATCAATGAGACAAGTCCCTACATACTCTATCCACACGAACTTGTGAACGTAATAGCATTGAATAAGTCCTTATAACTTTCATAAAGAATTGTACAAGACTATCAATTAACGTTGAACAAATTAAGGTGAGTAAATGTAATAACTAAAACATTAAGTTATGAAATTAACCTAATATAGGGTGTTACAGAAAGTGAGACCAGTCTTACTTACACTTAATTGATTATGTCAAAAATACTCACATAAGAGGGTTCTAGAAGCCGTCAGACAAGTCTCACTCACACCATGATGATAATGTAAAAAGTTAAGTTCATATTCATCAAGTATAAAAAAGGGATGACCAGTCATACATTGAGCTAAGTATGCCTCATACTAGAAGCAAACTTCCGTAATGTTTGAGTCAACTCTAAAAATTATAAAGTAAAATAAATCTGAGCTAAGCACCGATAGACTAGCAATGAGCTTGTGCCAGCACATGTAAGCCTCATGAGACGAGATCACTACCCAGGTGGACCAGGGTCTTCAAAGTCTCCTAGTCTTTGAACTATGTTGCCAGCATAGGGACTAGCTAGTGGATGACTCCACCTAAGAATGCTATGTAGTATTCGGTTTCAGTTTGGCCGGTGATACCACCTCTTTTCGGTGTGGGGAAGACACTGGATTTCATGTTTAGCTCACATGATCTATGTCGGTTAAAAGCTCAGGAAAGTATCCGGTTTACTTCAAGCGTGAACCACCTCTTTTCGGTGTGGGGAAGACACTGGACTTAGTTTCACTTTAGTCGGTGAACCACCTTTTTTTGGTGTGGGGAAGACACTAGGTTCGGTTTCACCTTAGCCGGTGAACCACCTCTTTTCGCTGTGTGGAAGACACTGGATTTCATGTTAGCTCATATGATCTATTTCAGTTAATACTAAAGACTACTTTAAAGAAAGTAACAAAGAATGAAGGTAGCATGTTCAAAGTGAACAACAGATCAAAGAAGAAGAAAAGTAAGTTCAAAGTGAACCAAGTAAGTAAGAGCTTAAGAATGTCAATCATCAGTGTTTGATAAGAATGAAGTTTTAACAAGTCAGTGGTTTATGCCAATATTGGAGTATGAATATATGCCCATAAGATCTATATATTATGAAGACAACCAAATAATAGGCATAGACAATAAAGATTGGCTTATAAATACATTCATACCGAATTTAACAATAATGAAATATCTAACTTGTGAGTAAGATACTCAAATCATTTCCTTAATCTTGTGGATTACTTATTAGATTCATTGTAGGTATGGGACTACAATGAATCATTGCACATGTATGTAAATCATAGGATCAAAGGAGATCATTGGTCTACACAATAGAAAGAAGAAAAGACTGAAAAAATAAACTAAGGCTGGGAATAAGAGCTCTTGGCCTAATGGAGCAAAAATAATAAACTTTGCTTGAGTTGTTCTAAAATTATGTTCTTTATTCCAAGGTCTTATATTCATATAGAAAATGAGTTGTGTGCTTTAAATGCATGAGAACATGTCATATTCATAGCATAATTCACAAATAACGAATTAGGAAAGTGTAGTGAATTACTTTCCGAAAATGGCATATTGTTATAGGAAGAGATTTCCTTGATCACACATAGTCCTTATTTGTTTATGTGCATACACCCATACTTAGTACCAGTGTGTACTAACCCCATATATTATTACTATTTTTATAGTTGTAGGTTCTATAGAAGATTGAAGATTCGACGAAGCAGTTTGGATTAGCGATCTCCGGACTTTGGTAGGTCCTCTTGAGTTCGAGGATGCTACATTTATTATTATAGCTTGGATGATGTCCCTATCATTTCATATCTAACATTTGTTCAAGCGTTTGTAATAAGGCCGATTTGGACAACTATTATTATTATTATGATTCTTTATTTCAATTGTTTAATCTGTTGATAGATGGTTTCTTAGTTTGAGCTATATTAGTATATCACTCTTATGCATTTATATGAAGTCTATGTATACTTCAATACGTATTATAAAGTTTTAAATTTTCCGCAAATTTAACTGTATGATTGTGATGAAAGCTAAGAAGAGGCTTTTCTGTGACCTCTGAGAGGTTAACGACGCTGGTCTCAATTGGTGTCTAGATTTCGGGTGTCACATATCCTAAGACCCACCTAGGTAAGATATGAATATACAACCCATACAACCTCTCCAATACAAACCAAAATATTCCTTAAGACTACCAAAGATAATGATATTTCCTTTTCAACACAACCACGACAAGTCAACAATCATTATTGAAGATACTAAATGAGACAGTCATGCATTTGAGGTAATTCACATAATGGTCTAGGAAGACCTAGGGAACCCTCTCAAGTACATTCAAAGCCTACGCGTGCCATGTGTAGATAGCATCGCATACTACTACCTACACGTTGTAGAACTTATCCAATAGCTAAAGTGTACATCCCATATGATGAGAATAGGCATTAACTGACATAGACAACAGTAGCTAGGTATGCAATCCGGTGTCATAAGACCCCACACCGTGGAAGGTTTTATACTCACCAAAGGTAGAACTAAGACACATCCCATGTAGGCTCATGGTTTAAGGGATATCAAAAAGCTTTTTTGTACTCTAGTCTCTTAATCAAATAGAGCTACTACCTTAAGCATATCAACTCAGTGCTTTGCCTTGGTTCTCATAGAGTAACTTCATTCACATAAGAGTATTAGAGAAGGTACCATCCCTAAGCCTACCAACTAATAATACCACTACCAAGAAGAGATCCACAAGGGTCTATTAATCAAGATTCATTAGGATAGCTCATTTATAGAGAGGGGAACCATGCTAGGTCTAGTTGATTCTATACATTCTCATAGTCATTCATAGAAGAATGCACCAATATCTATCAATCAAGATGAAACATCACAATATATAGGTTCTTGAAATACTACTATCAATACAAATAACCATTAAGAGAAGTTATGCCTGCCATCACAATATACAACATTCACCTTGCACACCCATACATATATACAACAACTCAATCCATTATATAATCCCTTCAAGGCGATGATCACAATACACAAATATCGACAAACGTACCATATTTAAACACCGCCACCAAAAGTGGAACATACCACACAAGAGCAATTCTATATCAATTGTACATCAACAATAAAATAGAACAACTTACCATCCTCCAAAAGTCATATCAACATCATTCAATTCCCAACAACTCTATCATAATAAGAGGACTTACCCATAATTTGCTCACAAGGCCATAATTCCAAAAACATCCTTATACTAACAATTTATCATCAATACAATTAGATAACAATAAGAATCAATAATACATTCCATCTAAACTCAATTTCATCAATATCCAACCATTATCATAAAACCCAGTGTATAAGTCAAATTTAGGAATTTAATGAAGATCATGGGTTCATGGAGTTCACTTAAAATCAGAAATTAAACCATAAGATAATCATATCAATTCATTTGAAACCATTTTATGCAAGAACCCATGAGTTTAAGGAAGAATTGGGGTTTTGATCATCATTTGATAACTTGAAAACTATTTGAGAATTGGCTCTAGAGGGGAATCTAACTCGAGATAAAGAGTCACTGTACCTTATTATACATAAACCCAAGAAATTTGGGTTGAAAACTTGGAGAAATGATCTTCTTTCTTGAAGCTAGAAAGTTCTTCAATGGAGGATTTGGGTAGAGAG
The DNA here is from genome assembly GCA_016801875.1 of Solanum sitiens. NCBI lineage: Eukaryota > Viridiplantae > Streptophyta > Magnoliopsida > Solanales > Solanaceae > Solanum > Solanum sitiens. The sequence goes on along the minus strand of JABWTJ010001107.1, from coordinate 82,688 downwards.
AGAATTTGGAGAGAAGGGAGAGCTTTTGATTTTTAATATGAGGGTTTTGTTTTTGAATGGTGAAGTTGTGTAAAAGTGACTTAAAACCCGGGTATAATCAGTACCCAAAGTACCCAAAACACCCCTACACTAGTAGGACCTTTGTAACATTCCAGAAAATTTACTTGTCTAGTGAAGAGTCTATTAGGTTTTAATAATATGTATTGGGGTACATAGGCATCCCAATGCCCAATATTGAGTAATATTGGGCATGTTAAAGAATATTGGCTTAAGGGTGTTAGACAATTTCTATTAACAAGTAACTTAAAATACACTTTGATGTTCTATTGCTCCAATCCAAGTTTGTTTAGGAATTGTACCTGCAATGAAGACCCTAAGCTAAAATTATTGATTTCTTTGCTTACACACATTAGGTACGAGGCATCAAAGTGTCAAGCCTAGGTACTATAGCATATGATCATTTAAAATGATCATGTAGATTATGTAGTGCCCAAGGACATAGTGAGGATCCTTGGGACAAGAAGTGAACTTTCCAAGTGCAACTACAGAGTGCCCGGTAAGGAAAGTGCACGACAACACATTTGCAAGCACATGTGCTACCAGCCGAGAGACCAAGCGACACGGCCCAATCGATTCGGTTAGGGCGGTTAGGGTGCCGGCACGCGTCGGGTTAAGCCACGTGGGCCGAGCTTCCTAAACAATCCTAGGCTCTAACTAACTTAGCTAACTAGCTAACTAACCTAGGACTAACTAAAATGAACTAACTAGTGTTCCCAAAATCCTAAGACCTAACCTGGTGACACTAGCCGAGTAGCTAACTAAAAAAACATCCTAGTACCTAACTTAGGATGGTCCAAAGGGGTTGGTTATGGTCCTAGTGACTTAAGGGTACTTTAGTAATTACCCTAGGTCACTTAATTAATTAAATTAACAACTTAATTAATTAATTTAAATTCATGGTCAAACCCGAGACACTTAGCAAATTTTTAGAATTTGGCTAAGTCAAATGCCCTCCTATTATTAGTCAATTTAGGAGGGGCATTTTTGTAATTAGCTAATTGAATTATTTAATTAAGTTAATTATCCTAAGTTGAATTAGTCAATATTCAGTTCCTAAGAATTAGACTCACGTTTATCCAGTAGAAACTCACGACTGAAAAAAGTGAACAAACGTAAGAAAAATAGAAAAATACTCTCGGTTCTTCCTTAGGTGATTTCAAGGCAATTATTCAAGATTTTCGTGCAAAGAACAGGGTGATATTTGTAGATTCAATTCAACAGTAAGGTATGGGTTTCTCTCTTGGATTCCTTTCCCCAGGAGGCTTTTCAAACATTTTGAATTCAAGAAAGCCAAAACTAGGGTTGTTCCCAATGAAATTGTTGAATGTTCATCTCCCTAGTTCTCCTTATTTCCGATTCTAGTTGTATGTATAATGCAAATCTCGAGCATGTTGTTGGTATGTGGTGCTAACTGATCATTATGTGCAGGTTTCTGTGATTTGATAATGTAACATTCTAGAAAAATGTACATGTCTAGTAAAGAGCCTATTAGGTCTTAAGAATGCTTATTTGGGTACATAGGCATCCCAATGCCCAATATTGTGAAATATTGGGCATATTATAGAATATTGGCTTAGCTAATTTCTATATATAACAAGTTAGAATACAATCCAAGCTTGTTTAAGAATTGTACCTGTAATGAAGAACCTAAGCTAAAACACAAATATTCTTTACATATTCTTCATATACACACATTAGGTACTAGGCATCCAAGTGTAAAGCCTAGTACCATAGCACATAACCATTTAAAATGATCATGTAGATTAAGCAGGGCCCAAGGACATAGTGAGGATCCTTGGGACAATAAGTAAACATTCCAAATGAACCTTCCAGAATAGTTAGTTAGGAAAGTGCACGCAACACATGTGCAAGAACACGTGCAACCGGCCAAAGGACCAAGCTAACCGATTCGGTTAGAGCGATTAGGGACAGGCGCGCGTCCGGGTGATCCCACTTGGGACTAAGCTCCCTAACCGGTCCTAGACTCTAACTAACTGACCTAACAAACTAACTAACTTAGGACAAACCAAAAATAACTAACTAGTAGACCCGACAACCTAAGACCTAGTTGGGTGATACCAAACCGTGTAACTAACTAAGAAACATCCTAGTACCTAACCTAGGATGGTCCAAAGGGTTGGTTATGGTCCTAACAACTTAGGGGTACTTTAGTAATTACCCTATGTTACTTAATTAATTAAATTACCAACTCAATTAATTAATTTAATTGGTCAAAACCGAAACCACTAAGCAATTTCCAGATTTCGGTTAAGTCAAGTGTTCTCTTATTTTTAGTCGATTTAGGGGGGGCGTTTTGGTAATTAGCTAAGTTATATAATCTAAGTTGAATTAGTTAACATTCAGTTTCTAAATATTTAGACTCATGTTATTCATTATAAACCCTATGACCGAAAAGCTGTGAGAAAATGTAAGAGACCCTAGGCGATTTCAAACATTCTTCAAGGTTTTCGTGCAAAGTGCAAGGTGATCTTCGTAGATTTAATTCTACACTAAGGTATGGGTTTTATCTCCTGGATTACTTTATCCAAGAGGCTTTTAAAACTTTTTGACTTCAAGAATATCAAAACTAGGTTTGTTCCCAATGAATAGCATGTTCATCTCCCTAGTTTTCCCGATTTCCGATTCTTGTAGTATGTATAATGTAAATTTCGGTGCATGTTGTTTGTATGTGGTGCTAACTAATCATTATGTGTATGTTTTAGTGATTTATATGTCGAACAAAAACTACATGTTAGACTCTCATACTTAGGGTGTTATTTACATGAACGTTTAATGTTGTAATGCCTACTTGTGTTCGAGAAGATGAAATTGTTATAAGTTGTTCATTGAATTGTTTCATAGGCTAATCAAAGGTTAAAAGTTGGCTTGTTTAACATGATAAATTACTATAATATATTTATGAACAATTGGCATGGCTAGTGATAATATTATTGCAAGTATCTAGTGAAATTATGATTTATGCCAACAAATTGGCTAGCAAAACTATGTCCAATCATATTACTTCCAAATCATGTAAAGTCATACCAATCTCTACATCAATGAACTCATAACATAGGGTATGGCAATCAATGGGACAAGTCCCAACATACCCTATCCACACAAACTTGCGAACGTAATAGTATTGTATAAGTAGTTATAAATTTCATAAAGAATCGTACAAGACTATCAATTAACATTGAACAAGTTAAGGTGAGTAATGAAATAACTAAAAGTTTAAGTTATGAAATTGAACTAGTATAGAGTGTTAAAGGAAGTGAGACAAGTCTCACTCACACTTAATCAATTATGTAAACAATACTCACATAAGAGGGTGCTAGAATCCGTGAGAAAAGTCTCACTCGCACCATGATGATAATGAAAGACTTAAGTTCATATTCATCAAGTAAAAAAAGGGATGACCAGTCATCCATAGATTTAAGTAAACCTCATAACTAGAAGCAAGCTTCCATAATGTTTGAGTCAACTCTAAAAGATAATAAAGTAAAATAGATCTGATCTTAGCACCGATAGACTAGCAATGAGCTTGTGCCAGCACATGTAAGCCTCATAAGACGAGATCACCACCCAGGTGAACCAGGGTTTCCGTATGTCTCCTAGTCTTCGAACTATGTTTGCCAGCATAAGGGAACTAGATAGTGGATGCATCCACCTAAGAATGCTAGACAGTTCGATTTCACTTTGGCCGGTGATTCCACCTCTTTTTGGTGTGGGGAAGACACCGGATTTCATGTTTAGCTCACATGATCTATGTTGGTTAAAGCTCAGGAAAGTATCCGGTTCACTTCAGCCGTGAACCGCTCTTTTTGGTGTGGGGGAAGACACTGACTTGGTTTTACTTTACCCGGTGAACCCCCCCTTTTTGGTGTGGGGTAGACACTAGACTTGGTTCAGCTTAACCAGTGAAGCATCCCTTTACGGTGTGGGGGATACACTGGATTTCATGTTAGCTCGCATGATCTACTTTCGTTAATGCTAAACAATTCTTTAAAGAAAGTAAGAAAGAATGAAAGTAGCAAGTTCAAAGTGAACAACAGATCAAAGAAGTAGAAACGTAAGCTCAAAGTGAGCTAAGTAAGTAAGAGCTTAAGAATGTCAATCATCTGTGTATTATAAGAATGAAGTTTTAACAAGTTAGTGGTTTATGCCAATATTGGAGTATGAATATATGCCTCAAAGATTTATATATTAGGTTAATAACCAATTAATGGGCATAGCCAATAAAGATTGGCTTATAAATACATTCATACCCAACTTAAGAAGAATGAGAAATCTAACTTGTAAGTAAGGTAGCCAAATCATTTCCTTAGTCTTGTGAATTACTTACTCGATTCGTTGTAGATATGAGACTACAATGAATCATTGCACTTGTAAGTAAAACATAGGATCAAAGGAGATCTTTGAACTACACAACATAAAGAAGAAAAAGACTGAAAAATAAACTAACTCTGGAGAGGTGAGCTCTCGGCCTAAGGGAGGAAAATAATAAACTTTCGTTTAAGTTGTTCTAAAATTATGTTCATGATTCCAAGGTCTTATGTTCATATAGAAAATGAGTTGTGTGCCTTAATTGCATGATAACATGTCATATTCATAGCATGAATCAGAGATAACGAATTAAGAAAGTAAAGTAACTTAACTTTCCAGAAACGACATATTTCTTTAGGAAGAGCTTTCCTTGATCATGCATAGTCCTTATGTGTTTATGTGCATACACCCATACTTAGTACAAATGTGTACTAACCCCATATATTATTACTATTTTTATAGGCGCAGGTCCGAGAGAATATTAAAGACTCGACGAAGCAGTTTGGATTAGCGATCTCCAGACTTTGGTAGGTCCTCTTGAGTTCGAGGATCCTACATTTATTATTCTATCCTAGTACATTAGACATAGCTAGTGGATATAGTCCCTAGCGTTTCATTTCAATCTTTTGTTCAAGCTTTTGTAGTAAGGCCGATTGGCAAACTATTATTATTTTTACGATCATTTATTTCAATTGTTTAATCTTTAATAGATGGTTGTTTAGTTTGAGCTCATTAGAATATCACTCTTATGCAGTACTATATGAAGTCTATGTATACTTCAATAAGTATTAAATAGTTTTAAATTTTCCGCAAATTTAACTGTATGATTGTGATGACAGCTAAGAAGAGGCTTGTCTGCGACCTCTGAGAGGTTAACGACGCGGGTTATATTCGCATTCAAGAATCTGGGTGTGACAAACTTGGTATCAGAGCATGAGGTTAAATTACCTAGGAACTAAGGCTCAATATAACCACGTTGAGTAGTTTCTAACTTATGGTTGTGAAGTGCACCACAATCATGACTTAGAGACTAAGTGATATTAGGAATTTTCCCTTCTTCTACTCTTTATCGTGCTATCTAGAGCTTTGACGTCTTGTGTCATTCTAGCATCTAACTTCCTTCTTGTGTGAGCGCGTAAGAAAATGCACACAAGAATTAGTATGACCGAGGGATCTAAGGAGCCAGACTCAAGATCTGGTCTTCGCAAGAAGGACAATGATACAAATTCCAGCGTGACAAAAAGTTGTGTGGTAGGTATGGCCGTTCGCATGGAGGTGAGTTCATGGTAGGTTCTAATGCCTGATATGGGTGGTAATGAAGAGGAGAAGACTGAGTTACCTTCATACCAGCTCAAAGATGTGTCTCAGGTGTGGCACAAGATGTTGGGAGATGGTCGAAACAGGGTAGTAAGGTTTCAATTTCCAAATGAGTAAGAGTTGAAGTTGCAGTTAAAAGATTTACTTGATAAGGGCTTCATCCTGCCGAGCATATCCCCATGGGGCGCTCCAGTGTTGTTTGTTAAGAAAAATGATGGAACTCTTAGAATGTGTATTGATTATCGGCAACTCAACAAAGTCATTATAAAGAACAAGTACCCTCTTCCAAGAATCGATGATCTATTTGATCAACTTCAAGGTTCAAGTTTCTTTTCTAAAATAGATCTTCCGTCAGGTTATCACCAACTTAGGGTAAGGCAAGAGGACGTTCCTAAGACTGCCTTCCGTACTAGTTATGGTCATTACGAGTTTCTTGTCATGTCATATGGTCTCACTAACGCACCAACCGCGTTTATAGACCTTATGAATAGCGTCTTCCATGAATATCTTGATTCTTTTGTCATACTATTGATAGATGACATACTCATATACTCTAAGTCTAGAGAAGAGCATGAACAACATTTGAGAATGACATTGCAAGTACTCAGAGAACATCAGTTATATGTAAAATTTAGAAAATGTGAGTTTTGGTTGAGATCAGTGACCTTCCTTGGTCATGTTGTGACCGATCAGGGTGTAGAGGTCGATCCAAAAAAGATTGAGGTGGTAAAGAATTGGCCGAGACCCCTTATTCCTACCGATATTCAAAATTTCTTGGGTTTGTCTAATTATTATCGCAAGTTTATGGAGGGCTTTTTCGCAATTGCTGCTCCATTAACTGCTTTAACAAAGAAGAAAGTGAAGTTTGAATGGTCTGAAAATTGTGAAAAGAGCTTTCAAGAGCTCAAAGACGCCCCAATCCTCACGTTGCCGAGAAGTGGTGAAGGGTACGTGGTGTATTGTGATGCTTCCCGAGTAGGTTTGGGATGTGTTCTTATGCAAGATTGTAAGGTGATTGCATATGCATCAAGACAATTGAAAATCCACGAGAAGAATTACCCTACTCATGATCTTTAGTTAGCCGTCGTGGTGTTTGTGATGAAACTTTGGAGACATTACTTTTATGGTGTACATGTTGATGTATTTACTGACCATAAAAGTCTTCAGTATGTTTTTACAAAAAAAGAATTGAATCTTCGTCAGACAAGATGGCTAGAGTTACTAAAGGATTATGACATGAGTGTTCACTATCACCCAGGTAAGGCCAATGTAGTGGCCGATGCTTTAAGCCGATTGAGCATGGGCAGAGTGTCTCATATCGATGATGAGAAGAAAAAGTTGGTTAAAGAAGTACACCGATTGGCTAGGTTAGGTGTACGACTGATTGACACACCAAATGGGGGTGTTACAATGCACTCAAGTTCTGAATCCTCATTTGTTGTATATGTTAAAGCCAAGCAGCATCCCGACCCAGTACTCATGGAGTTGAAAGATTCAGTGTTGGGTAAGATGAATGAATCATTCTCCCTAGGGAGGGATGGTGTGCTTAGGTAAGGAAGATTGTGCGTACCAAGTATTGATGGATTGAGGCCTAATATTATTGCAGAGGCTCATGGCTCTAGGTATTCCATTCATCCAAGTTCCACCAAGATGTATCATGATCTGAAGAAAATTTATTGGTGGGAAGGTATGAAGCGAGATATCTCTAAGTTTGTGGAAGAATGTCCCATTTGCGAACAGGTTAAGGCCAAACACCTTAAGCCTGGAGGTCTTACTCAATCAATTGAGATTCCCACGTGGAAGTGGGAGACTATTAATATGGATTTTGTGGTTGGTCTGCCTAGAATACAAAAACTACATGATTCCATTTGGGTCATCGTTGATTGGATGAATAAGTATGCTTAATTCATTCCCGTGAAGTCTACTTACAGAGCCGGAGATTATGCCAAGCTATATATTGATGAGATCATGAGGTGGCATGGGATTCCTTTATCTATCGTCTCAGATAGGGGAGCCTAATTCACTTCTCATTTTTGGAGATCTTTCCAAAAGAGTTTGGGTACGCAAGTAAAGCTCAGCACTGCTTTTCACCCTCAAACGGATGGGCAAGCAAAACGTACCATTCAGACCCTTGAAGACATGTTGAGATCATGTGTTATTGACTTCAAGGGAATTTGTGACGATCACTTGCCACTAATTGAGGTTTCTTATAATAATAGCTACCATTCCAGCATTTAAAGATGTATACAGAAGTCTTGTAACATACCCCTCATGACATCGGGAGAATTCTCTTGTTCACCACTAGAGCGAAGAACATAAAAGAGATTCTTTCTTGGAGCATCAATATTAGAACCACTTGCTTGAGCTTGCCCACTCCCTTTGTCTTGACTTCACATTAGGGTACTCTATAAGTGTTTGACCACTCTTGCCACACCCAAAGCAATTGTTCGCCCCAAATCGAAACTCACCCATAAGTTTCTTGGCACACTTTCCACAAGTTGCCTTCATGATTGGTGAAGTAGTACCTCTTCCCTTGAAATACTTAGGGTTAGACACCCTATAATCAGAAGCTTTAGCAAATTTGGAATGGACCTGATTGGAGAACCTCTTCTTTAATCTAGGCTTGTCTTGAATTTCCAACCACCCTTATCTTGCATCCATGAAGTCCCCCTAGTATCCATAAATTGTGAATCCAATAGACCCCAAACAAGAGAGGGTTGTGATTGTATACTGGGTAAGATGTGTTTGTGATCCCAATAGTTTGGGTAACATTAAATTATGTTCATATGATGATTATGTAATGTTTTCATGAGGTTTTCATGGTGAATTTTAGTATTTGATGTGGAAGGTGATCATGGTGATTAAGGCCAATAGAGTGGGAAACATCCAATCTTTCACCCTTCATTATGTTATGATATTTCATGTTTTGCAATGCTATTATCTCTTATGATTATGTCAATTGTTTACTAACCCTTTGAGATATCTTATGGTATGGTATGTAAGCTTCATACATAGTACATTTTGTACTAAAGCATATTGTCTACATGCTACCCCAATATAGGATCTTTGAGGATATTGAGTTGCTTGAGGATAAATATTTCCAAGGCTTGTCAAGAAGTGAAGATTGGTGAGTCCTCATAGCATCCGAGAAAACCACCCCTATGTTCCATTATATTCTTTTCTATGTGTAGACTTTTATGGACTGTGACCCAAGACATCTGTAATCATGTTGTCATAGATTGTTTGAGACATATGTTAGAAGTGTATGAAAGGATTCCTCTTTATGTTTTCAAAGAAAAAATTTAATTCCGCACTACTTTTCGTATATATATGCAATGAAAGACATTTAAGGGATTGTCCAAGATCTCTGAGTGGTCAAGTATGTCATGTGATGACTGAATAGAGCCCTATCTTCTATGGTGTACTTGTGGGTCATAATAGAATCGACTTCCCAAGCATTGCCTTCTATGAATCTTTACTTGCCTTCAACCTATACCTTTAGAAATATCGAATAGCATGGAGTTTATACAAACATTGTACTAAGTATATCATTATGCAAAACCATGCTAAAAGAGGACAATATAGTTGAAACTTACTTTTCATGTTTTTTTGATAAATCCTTCAAGAATCAACTTTAAAAAGCATCATATAAGTCACGATGTATCATATAAAGTAACATTTCCATGAATCTCAACATTTAAATGTGCATGACTGTGTGGGCAAGGTCGTCGACTAATCAACCGACAGTAGGTCGTGGTCTCGCATGTCAGGCCTGCAATTTCACTGTTAAGTTTTAGTGACTTCATTCAACAAGTTCATTAGTTAGGTGTTTAATTCGGGGTAAAGGGTTGGTTAATTAAGTTAGTTAAGTGACTATATAAACTACCAAAAGCCTTAACCCAACTTAACACCCCAAAATTCCCAAACTCAAATTACTCTTCCTTCTCTCTACTATCTCTCTCCCAAAGAAAACTCCATAGAAGACAGAGGGATAAGGGCTATATGGCAGCAAGAAGTCAACTTTTCTCCATCAATCTTCAAGAAATATATAAGTATGGGAACTCTTCACCTTTGGGATTTCTTTCCCTAAAGGGTTCTTTACAAATTTGTTTCAAAAAGATGTTTCATATGAGTTTATTTCTATTCCGAGATTGATCTTTCAAATTTTAGTGTCGTTGATTTATAATGATTATTATGGTTATATTATGATATATTAGTGTTAAATTATGATATTTCTTGATGCTAAACCTAGTATTGGGTAAGAGGTGATGATTGACCCCAATTCCCTAACCCTAGGTTATGAACTAGTATTTAATTGATCAGCATTTATGCAATTGACTTAGTTATTCTGTTAATTACTATTGAATGATGTTATTACACCTATTATTGGATTAAATTGGTTTGTTGATGGTAAGACCATGAATGATGGCTTTTGAAGGAAATTGGGTAAATCATTGTGATCTCAAACCTTTACTTCATTAGTGATGGCTTGTGATTGATGATGAAGATCAGTTGAAGTGTATATTGTTATGATTTTATATAGTTGTTGGTATTATTATGTAATTGAAATGTCTTCATTATGTGGATTTTGAGATTATGATTAAGATTTAATGATATAAGGTTGGTTATGAAGTACCTATGTGCCTTACTATGATATGATGATGTTAATGCCTTAATCTCACAAATGAGGGTTGTATTGAAAATAAGTTCTCATGCAATTCCTATTGAGCTAATGACTTTGACTATACAAGGAGTTAGTCTCCTCTAACCTAAACTAAGTTATGATTGTTAAAGAAAGACATTTATAAAGGGACTCTAGCTTAGCACCGAGTGAACTAGTAGTGAGAAGTGTCCCTGCCCAAGTAGGGAAGGTAGGTTCACTATTGTACTCATGATATAGAGATTACAATGCCAATGGCATAAAGAGGGTCTCAAACATGTCTCCTAGTTCTTGAACTATGTTGCCCCCATAGGAACACTAGCTACTGGATCCACCTAGATTATATGTTCATAATTCGGTGCTACCTTGGCAAGTAGTTTACCTTCTTTTGGTGTAGGGTTTCATGATAACGACTTCCACATTATCTCATGTGGTCTATGTCAGTTCAAGAAAGTGTTCCCGAAAGTAAAATGAAGCAATAAAGTGAACTCTAACTTGCAGGACTTAAGGGGTTTGACTTAGTCTAGGTAAGGGTAAGGGACTCTACCTATAGATTGCACTTGTTGGCCTTGAGAGAAGTCCTAGGAGGCTGTTCTTATGTTCTTATGTTCTTAAAATGTAAATGATATGCATATATTGACTTTACATGTTGATGATACTATATGATGTTGGTTTGACTTATGAACATGTTATTGGTCTATATTGCTAAATATGATAATGAACACTCATGATGCTATGTTATGTGCAGTTAGACATTATTTATGATCATTTGGTTTGTTTACATGGTGGACTAGGGTTATAGGGCTTCACATGTCCATTGCACTAGTAAGCTTGGGGAGGGGTTATGAGAAAGGGTTTTGCTTATGTTGTAATGTTAAGAACTCGTGTGCATGCTTTATTATTATAACATGAAGATGGAGTTTCTTTGTTTATTGGTTCTAATATGCTATACAAATGCTTACTTGACTTAAATGATGAAGTTGGTGTTATGTTGAATATCCTATTGTCTTGAGGAATATATGATTATTATCTTATATGTGTTCTTGGTTGTGCATAAGGATTTTCAAAGTAACTTTGCATGGTTTTGAACAAATGTTCTCTTTAGCATGATTTCTATGTTTATGTGTGCATAGGTTTCCATACTTAGTGCATGTGATGTAGTAACCCATATTCTTTCCCTTTATCCAAACAATGTAGGTTCAGGCCTTGGAAGTGTTAAGGCTACTTTTAAGAAGGCTTGGATATCTTTCTCATCACATAGAAGTTAATGCACCAAACTTACAAGGAACAGAACTACAAATCATTTTAGCATTCAATGCACCCAAACAAGCAAAACATTCATTCAGTCACCCTTTAATGCATCAAACACAAAGGATCTTATCATGTTTATAGGAGGAACATCCTTATCCTAGTTATAACATGGTCATTACACTTCAATTCATTAAGATCTCATCTTTCATTAATCTTATAGTCACACTTAGGCATATTCAACAACACTCAAGAACAAGTAGGAACTCATACTTCAATGCACATAGACTTGAGTAATATAGGTTTACAATGGATTCTTATTAGTTAGACCTAGTGCCATGAAGGTCATACTCAATCATACAATGCTTAGTGGTGTCCTGGGAGGAATGTCCTTCTCCTCAACACACTTACATGTATCATGAGTTCATACCCAAGCAAATGCACAAAGGTCAACTTTACTGTAATATGAGAATTTTCTCAACTTTTTAAACGAAGACATGCTCATGTTTTCTTCATAGTGAAATCTAAATAGTGAGTCATACACAACAATTAGGAAGCCATTTCACAAAATGTCAATTCCTAATATAGTAGTCACCTTCACAGTAAGCATCATTTGAGAAAAACAATACATATTATAGGCACACACATGAACACTAAGCTAAACATGTTTTCACTTTTCAAAAGTGAGCCTACAATCATGCTTTCCAAACAATACAAGTCACATAGTTTTCAAGAGACTCAACATATTTCATTTTAAAGAGGCTCAATTTCTCATTATAAGGATAAACCTAACCTATCAAAAGTGACTAAAACCATGTTTCTTACCTTATCTCATGAAGTTAAATTCACAATTAGCATATTAAGATGCACAGTAATTATGAGAAAACATGGATTTTATCAAAATTTCCCTTCATGCACTTTGGATTCTTAAAAATTATCCTTAAGGAAATGTCAATCAAGACATACCAAACATATAGAGGTCATGCAATTCATACTTTATGCAAAACATTATTCAAGAACAATCTTACTAAGAATTCATTAGTTTCATGTTCAAGCAAAATTAGAAGTACAAGGTAGAAAATATCTACAACCTTACTATTCCATTACCATCCCTCACTTAGTGTAAAGCCAATTAAGAGAAACTTAACCCAACCTTAAAAGGATCTTAACTTAACAACCTTCATTTTTCATCACTTAAAGTGACTACCACTTTAGAAGGAATTATAGTAAGTCAACCGAGGCATTCTAAACTTTATCACCTAGGAAATTTTATCCCCAATCATCAAGTTAGGTCATACTATTTAACTATAAAATACTTTAATACAACACAATGGACACCAGGGGCATACAACATTAGAGGAAAACAACAAGGAGACTTAGCCATAAAATTTCTTCTTTTTCCTTGGACTTTACAATAAGGTGACTTCTAGGTCACTAAAACACACATCATCACCCTACCAAGACAAGCATACTATCTTCACACCAAGGATCAAGTCTATACAAAGAACTCCAATCCAAACTAGGCAACTAGAAAGGGCCACACACATACATGTGCAATATTTAAACCATTAAAACATATATAACACAACTTTGAACCATCAACATACCTATATTCAAAGGGCAGCATGCTTCTTTACCATTTAACATATTCCTAAAGAATTTTAAGCTCAAATCATATCATTAGGCTACAATCATGGAAAACAATATCGTAGTATACACTATGGTTGCATTCCGTCACATGGTTGACTTAAGATAATATTTCCTTGGCAATATGAAATACGTCTACTAGAGACTCCAAAAAGGACATGAAACAAGATAGGTAAACATCAAGATATGCTAAGTGTGTGAGGTAGTATGAGGGGAGCTATCATGGAAACATCTCTCTACACCCTTTTTGGGTCATAAGGATATCCACCCCGGGAGGACCGTTAATGGACCCTTTCATATTCCCTCATTAGGAAGGTGCCACCCCCTCAACTACAAGTGGTTTATGGTAAAACCTTGGATGATGGCTTGTGAAGGAGATTGGGATAAGTCTTTTGATCTCAACCCTTTACTTCAATTATGATTACTTGTGTTTAGTGAAGTTCGATTGAAGTACACCTTATGACAAGATTGATTAGGGTTGGTATGATGTTGACTTGAAATGTCTTGATTTATCGCTTGTGAGATGTTGTCTAAGATGTAATGATATAAGGTTGGTGATGAATTGCCTATGTGCCTTATTATGATATGGTGATGTAAATGTGTTAGCCTCACATGTGTGTATTTTATTGAAAGGACATACTCATGCAACTCCTATTGAGCTAATGGCTATGACTATATAAGGGGTAGAGCCCTATGAACTAAACTAAGTTATGATATTTAATGAAAGACATTTCAAAATGGACTCTAGCTTATCACCAAGTGAACTAGAAGTAAGGATTGTCTCTTCCCACATAGGGAAGGTAGGTTAGCTAGTTTACTCATGAGATTGGTGATTATGACGCAATGAGCAAAAGGAGGGTCCCAAATACATCTCCTAGTTCTTGAACTATGTTTCCCCCATTGGAGTACTAGCTAGTGTATCCACATAGATGCTACCTTCATGATTTGGTACTACTTTGGCAAGTAGTCCACCTTCTTCCGGTGAAGGGTTCAATGACACCGCATTCCACATCAGCTCATGTGGTCTATGTCGGTTAAGGAAAGATGTTCCCAAAAGTAAAATGAAGTAATAAAGTGAACTCTAACTAGGATGACCTAATGGGTTTGACTTATTCTTGGAAAGGGTATGGGACTCTACCTATACATTGCACTAGATAGCCTTGAGGGAAATCTTAGAAGGATGTTCTTATGTGCTTATATTCTTATAAATGTAAATGATATTTATATGTTGATCTTACATGTTCATAATACTATGTGATACTGGTTTCACTTATAAACATGTTTTTGGTCTCTATTTCTAAAGATGATGATGTTTATTCTTGATGTTCTGGTATGTAAAGTTAGGCATTTCTTATGGTCCTTGTTTGGTTTACTTTGTTGAGTCAGGTTATGGGGCCTTACTTAGTTATTGCACTAGTGGACTTAATGGGGGTTTATGAGTAATGGTCTTGCTTAGGTTATTATGTCATGAACTCTTACGCATGCTTGGTTATATTATAACTTGATGATATAGTTGTCTTTATTATGTATTCAATTATGTGGATATGCATGTTGACTTGACTTGACTTGGTATTATTGGTATTGTGTTACATATGGTCTTGACCTAAGGAACATGTTCTCATTGACTTGTATTGGTTCTTGAATATGCATAAGGTATTTCAAAAGTGACTTGCATGATTTTGAATAAATGTCCCTTTTTGGCATGGTTTCTATGTTGTATGTGCATATGATTCCATATGTAGTACAATTGATGTGCTAACCCCATTTCTCCCTTTTTTCCTCAATATTATAGGTTCTGTCCGTTGAGGAGATTGTTTCCATTTGCAAGGAAGGCTTGGAATCATTCTCCAAATGGGTATGTCCTCAAATCCTACGATGATGTCTTGTTCTTACTCTATCTATGTTTCTTTTTTATATTCTAAGAACGATTATTTTATTCTACTTGTTTTGAGATATTGTTGTAATCCCTAAGTGGCATTTATACGTTGTGTAAGGTCTTATGCCCATATTGTTCGATTCAATTTAGATGTTTTAATATGAGAAATCCCTTTTGTCAGTATATTGTGTATCTTATATATATATATATATATATATATATATATGGCATAAAAGTAGAAGGTTGTGCAATCTTCTTATACGAGGTGTCTATGTATACTCTCTATGAATATATTATGTGTAAGCGATAGGTCTAAGTAAACCTCATGAAGTAATTGTAGATGAAAAGTTTTATATTTTCCGAATTTTAACCTATTATTGTAATGATGAATGCTAAGAGGCTAGTATTAGTCCTCTCCGAGAAGGATGACACCGTTTATTTCTAGAGGGTGCTCCCCCCGATGTGACAAACTTGGTATCAAAGCATGAGGTTGAATACCCCTAGAATTAATGTCTCATTATACCACGTCTATGTAGATTTTTATTCATAATTGTAAAGTGTGTCACACTTAAGAATGAGAGACTATGTGATGCTTAGAAAACTCTCATCTTCTTGCATTCCTATGTCGTGCCTCTAGAATCTTATTATGTGATTTCACCTAAACCTTGTATCATGGTTATATGTATTAATACTCGAAGGGAAGCGGCAAGAATGGCCAAAGAAGGAATTGCTAATGTGGGAGCTAATGACAACAAAACTCCTCCATAAGACAACCAAGTGCCTCCACTAGAAGAACTTGCTATGGGTGATCAAGTTTCGATTATTCCTCCACCGATGAGCGATGGAGAGATAAGGGCGGCTTTTCCAAATTTGGCCCAAACCATGACCTCACAAAACAATGCCGTCACTTCTCAAGTCAAAGCCATGATGTCCCAAGTGAATTGGGAGTTTGGACCTCGAGTGCCACATCATGTCAACAACATGGCATCTTGTTTGAGAAACTTTACTAGAATGAACCCACCTATGTTCTTCGGTTCAAAAGCAGATGAAGACCCTCAATATTTCCTCGATGAGGTCTATAAGATTCTCTATGCTATGGGTGTGACCTCAATTGAGAAGGCCACATTGGCGGCCATTCGATTCAAAGATGTGTCCCAAACTTGGTACGTGAAATGGAGGGATAATAGGACACTAAGAGGTGGTCCAGTGACTTGGCTGATTTTCAAGAATGCCTTCAATGATAGGTTCTTTCCTAGAGAGTTGAGGGAAGCTAAGGTGGAATAATTCATCAACCTTCGTCAAGGAGGTATGAGTGTACTTGGTGTCTAACACAAGGGATGAGATGAGTCATTTTCTTATGAGGGTGTCCGAAAACTTGGTTAAAGAATGTCATTCGGCTATGCTTCATGATAATATGAATATCTCTCGTCTCATTCTTCATGTTCAACAAGTGGAAGAAAGTAGGCTAAGGAGGAAGAATAGGGATGCCTTCAACTCTTTCAATTCTTGTAGAGCCATCCGATAATGAGGAATTGAAATGGGATTAGTATCCGGTAGCAAGTCAATACCAAAATCAATTTCCCTCTCTGGAGGAATACCGGGAAGATCATTAGGAAAGACCTACGAAAATTCCTTCACTACGGGGACCGACTCAATAGGAGGAATATCGGAGTATAAATATTTGACTTGCACAATATGGTATAAACACCCTTTAGAGATCATCTTAAAAGCTTTCAAATAAGAAATGATAATACCTCTAGGATAGAATTTCCCCCCTTCCACTCTAAAACCCGTTAATGAAGTATGTTGGTCTTATGTCTAAGGTTTAATGGATGCGTGGTATGTTATTGAATTTGATGTGCTTAAGTCTAAGGTGACTTCTTAGGATCACTTTGTACGAGTATTAGTATGTGATTCGAAAGTTGCCTTGGGTGATGGTTATTATGTGCAATTGTATCTTAATGAGTGATCCTTAAATGTGATGAAATAGCTTTAAGTATTGTTATGAGTGATATCAATGTCTATATGCAGTATGTGAACTGTATTATCAATCGACTCCAAAAATAGTGAACTCCCAAGGTATTGCCAAAGAGGAAGTGAACTCATTTCCGTAGATGTTTCCTAACCGAGGTTATCCTAAATGGGACGCTATTTATCCATTTCACTAGGTAGTAATTCCGAAAGGGGAGTGTTCGTGAGTCTTATGTGAATAGAATGAACTAACTTCTAAAACAACATACTACTTAGGGTAGGTGGTGGTATGGGACACTATCTATCCATTGCACTAAGTAGGACCTTGCGAAAGGGAAGTCTTGGTGCCAAACCTTCTAAAAGAATGTATTACTTAGGGTAGGTGGTGGTATGGGACGCCATCTACTCATTGCACTAAGTAGGCATTCCGAAAGGGAAGTCTTTGGTGTGTTGTTGGGTGTTCTTCTAATGTCTTGTGATGCTTAATAGTCATAGCTTGGACTTGATAAGTGACGGCATTAGCTTGAGAGGTCATGGCTTGGTCCAAATTTAGAAAAACCGACCTTATCTCTCTATTCTTCATAGGTGGAGGAACAACCGGAACTTGATCACTCATATGAACTTGCTCAAGTTGAGACACTTAGTTGTCTTTTACTTGACACTAAAAATTAGGGCAATCCCTAAGCTTGTGGCCACTCTTTACACACCCAAATCAATTGTCCGTCCCAACAAGGCAATCACCATAATGCTTTTTGCCACACTTTCCACAAGTTTGCTTCATCACAAGTAAACTTAAAGACACGACATAATATCTTAGGGTCACGGCCCTTTACACTAAAAGAGAAATACATAATAAGTCTTTAAATGAAGAAACTATGAAAAGGACTATGCCCTCGAATATATGAGGACATAATTTGTCTTGAGAGAAAATTTCCCAAGCTTTTCCTTCTAGACTTCAACCTTGCTTCCAAAAACCTATACTTATAGATTATTGAAAAGTATGGGGTTAGAACAAAACAATGTAATAAGTATGACATATACAAAATCATGCAAAAAAGGACATTTTAGTAAAATAACCTTTCATGCCAAATAATTAAAACATTCATGAATTTAGAGGCAAAACAACAAAAGAAACATCAATTAACACTTAGAGAAGGATTTTCATCATTTTAACCAAAGAATGCACTTCTACCTATGTGACTTGCTATAATCTAAAGACATTCGTTTCACTCTTATTGTTCAAGACATTGTTGTAAGACCTAAGTGGCAATTATACATTTGTGTAAGGGCTATGACCGAATTGTTTAATTCCAACTTAGATTGTTTTATATGCGACATTTCTATTAGACTGTATATTATATATGTTGTACTTGTGATATAAAAGTAGAAGCCTATGTAAGCTTCCTATGTGAGTAGTCTAAGTAAACTCCCTATGTATATATTGTGTGTAAGCAAGAGGTCTATGTAAACCTTATTATGTAGATGTAGATGAAAAGTTTTAATTTTCTTCACTTTTTAACCTATGAAATGTCCATTTTTGCCTTACAAAAATCAGATTTTAATTGATGATTAAATCATCAATTCGTTGCTTCTAGTGGGGCTCGAACTCGGGTAGAGTGCCCCTTTGCGAGATGGATCATTTTGGGTCGACCCAACCCGGATTGATTCTTTAATTAAATTAATTAATTAATTAATTAATTCCTTAGGGTAATTACAATATTACCCTTGGCCTAGAAAAGACAATTTTACCCCTGGACCCTCAAAACTCAAGATTTCTTCTTTTTAATTCCGGTAAAGACTCCTTCGATAAAATCTTTGTTTTTGAGAGCCTTACTTGGTTGGTTCCAACCTTTCCAAGCTCAAATAACTCCCCAAGTTAGTTTGCTTAGTCGTAGTAAGGGTTCTGAGGTCTGGTTCTACGCGTATCAATCCGTGTGAACCTTGGTCTATTCGCAAGCCTTCTTGACACCTTAAGTATTTATCTTATTCATATTTAGGGTTGTTACATCGGCAGTGCATTGGATCAGTTTTGAAACAGTGTTGAACGACAGAAAAAGTATGGGTTTCTTACTCTTGGTCCCTTTCCCAACAGACCCCTAGGATTCAGTCGTATTCTAATCCGAAAACTACGAATGTTTCCCCGTTGCATGTCCCTATCACTAGCTCCCATCGATTGTTGTAGGTTGGGTATGTTTGCTGGTAGAATTTAGGGATATAATGTGTTTTCGTGATGATTGTGTTCATGTATGTATGTTCGGATTGATGTGGTTATTAATTATGGTTTCCGAAACTATGTGACAAGTATGTGTGCAATGTGTATGCCGTGACTCTTGGTCACGGATTGGAGTGTGAATATGGCATGTTAAATCCTTGTGTTTTATATGCAATTACTTATATAAATCGTGATGTTCATAAGAGGTGTGATGTTGCTAAATTGAATGAAAACTCTTGACAAAAATGTAACCACGAAAATGCACAAAAATAACACAAGAAATGTCCAATGAATTGTCCTAAAATCTAACGTATAAATGATTTAGAAAATGGAATGGAAACATGACCCAATTTCCAGATTTCTGGAAATTTGGTCTCGGCTAACCCGTTTGAAGGTTTTTGGGTTTCAAAAAAATTTTAAAATATGTGAGGTCATCAGGGATTGAACCCGAGACCTCACCATATGCAAGCTACTGAAAATTTAATAATAAATGTGACATTAGGGAGAATCGAACTCGGGTCTTAGCCGAGTAAGAGAATCTAGAAAATTCATTAAAAGAAATGATGTACATGGGATTCGAACCCATGTGTCCATGGTCAAATTTAAGACCAGTCCATGCGAGAATAAAAATAAATAAAATGGGGTATGTGGGGATCGAACCCACAACCTCTCGGATAGGTGAGGAAACTAGGAGAACCAATTAAAGAAAAATAAAATGAGGTTGTGGGGGACCAATCCCACATCCTCTCGGTCAAAAACAAAAAAGTCAAGGAGAGAAAAGAAAGAAAAGAAATGTAGGCGTTGGGATTCGATCTCGGGTCCCCAAGCTGAAATTTTAAATTAAAATTTAATATAAAATTAAGTGGAGTGTCCCTTCTCACACAGGGAAGGTAGGTCACTCATGTACTTATGAGATTGAAGATTATAATGCATGTAGAATAAATAGGGTCCCAACTACATCTACTAGTTCTTGAAATTTCTTGCCCCCATAGGAATACTACCTAGTGGATCCACATAGATGCTATGTGTATGTTTTGGTACTATCTTGGAAAGTAATAGCTTTTTGGGATTGGCTGATTACTACCGCAGGTTTGTGGAGGGCTTTTCTTCCATTGCTGCCCCATTGACAGCTTTGACTAAGAAGAAAGCCAAGTTTGAGTGGACAGAGACTTGTGAGAGGAGTTTCCAGGAGCTCAAGGACAGACTCACTTCAGCCCCGGTGCTTACTTTGCCTAAGTGTGGTGAGAATTACACTGTTTACTGTGATGCATCTAGGGTTGGTTTGGGTAGTGTTCTTATGCAGGTTGGTAAGGTGATAGCCTATGCGTCCAGATAGCTCAAGGTTCATGAGAAGAATTATCCCACTCATGACCTGGAGTTGGCAGCTGTGGTGTTTGCACTGAAGCTGTGGAGGCATTACTTGTATGGAGTGCATGTGGATGTATTCACAGACCACAAGAGTCTCCAATATGTGTTCACTCAGAGGGAGTTGAATCTATGTCAGCGGAGATGGTTGGAGCTGTTGAAGGATTATGATATGAATGTGCACTACCATCCAGGTAAGGCTAATGTTGTAGCTGATGCTTTGAGCAGGATGAGCATGGGAAGTACAACCCACGTTGAGGATGAGTAGAAGGAGCTGGTGAAAGATGTACACAGACAATCCAGATTGGTTGTGCGATTGGTTGACTCTACTAGTTGGGGTGTTTCAATTCATCCTAGTTCTGAATCATCCTTGGTAGTTGAAGACAAGCAGGGTCAGCATCTAGATCCTGTGTTGATGGAGCTGAAGGACTCAGTGCTGATGAAGATGAATGAGTCTTTCGCTTTGGGAGGTGATGGCATACTTAGGTATCAGGACAGGCTGTGTGTACCATATGTGGATGATTTGCGGACCAGGATTATTGCAGAGGCCCATGGTTCCAGATATTCCATACATCCAGGTTCCACCAAGATGTATCATGATCTTAAGCAGATTTATTGGTGGGATGGCATGAAGAAGGACATTGCAGAATATGTGGCCAAATGTCCTAATTGTCAGCAGGTTAAGGCAGAGCATCTTAAGCCTGGTGGTCTGACTCAGATTATTGAGGTTCCGACTTGTATGTGGGAGGCCATTAAATGGACTTCGTTGTTGGTCTTCCGAGGACTAGGAGGCAGCATGACTCCATATGGGTTATTGTGGACAGATTGACTAAGTCTGCCCACTTTATCCCTGTGAAGTCTACTTACAGAGCCGAGGATTATGCGAGGCTCTACATTAATGAGATTGTGAGATGGCATGGGATTCCTTTGTCTATCATTTCAGATACAGGAGCTTAGTTTACTTCACATTTCTTGAGATCTTTCCAGTAGAGCTTGGGCACGCAGGTAAAGCTTAGCACTGCCTTTCATCCTCAGACAGATGGGTAGGCGGAGCGCACCATTTAGTCATTGGAAGACATGTTGAGAGCGTGTGTGATTGATTTCAGAGGTACCTGGGATGACCATCTGCCTTTGATAGAGTTCTCGTATAATAATAGCTATCACTCCAGCATTGGGATGGCACCGTTTGAGGCACTGTATGGTAGGAGGTGTAGATCTCCAGTTGGGTGGTTCGAGGTTGGAGAGTCCTCCAATTTGGGTCCAGAGATCATTCATGAGGCCTTAGAGAAGGTCAGAGTGATTAGGGACAGGTTGGCTACTGCTTACAGTCGGCAGAAGTCATATGTTGATAACAGAAAATGTCCCCTAGAGTTTGATGTTGGTGACCAGGTTTACTTGAAGATATCACCTATGAAAGGGGTGATGAGATTTGGTAGAAAAGGAAAGCTAGTCCGAGGTATGTTGGGCCATATGAGATCCTATAGCGTGTGGGTGAGGTGGCCTATGAGTTAGCATTGCCTGCGGAGCTAGCTTTTGTTCATCCAGTCTTTCATGTCTCTATGTTGAAAAAGTGCCTAGGTGATCCAGCATTAATCCTACCTGATGAAGGTTTGGGGGTTGGTGAAGACTTGTCGTATGAGGAGGTACCTGTTGAGATCTTAGAGAGACAGGTCAAGTGGCTGAGGAACAAGGAGATTGCCACAGTGAAGGTATTGTGGAGAAATCATCTTGTTGAGGGTGCTACGTGGGAGGCTGAGGCCGACATGAAATCCCGCTACCCTCATCTTTTCAGCTCTTGAGGTTAGACTTCCTACTCTTAAGCCTGTGTTTCCTTATCTCTCCGTATTTTATTGCTATTGTTTGACTGTGCATAGTGGTTTTATTATGATCTGACTGGCATTACGATATGAAGTGGTAGTGTCATTCGGGGATGAATGTTCCTAAGGGGGGGGGGTAATGTAACAACCCTAAAAATGAATAGGATAAATACTTAAGGTGTCCAGAATGCTTACGATTAAACCAAGGTTCACACGGATTGATACGCGTAGAACTAGACCTCAGAACCCTTACTACGACCAAGTCGACTAACTTGGGGAGTTAGTTGAGCTTGGAAAGGTTGGAACCAACCATGTGAGGCTATCGAAAACGAAGATTTAATCGAAAGAGTCTTTACCGGACTTAAAAAGAAGAAATCTTAAGTTTTGAGGGTCTAGGGGTAAAATGGTCTTTTACCAGGCTGAGGGTAAAATCGTAATTACCCTAAATATATATTTAATTAATTATTTAATAAGATGGAGGGGTAATTTTGGGAGAGAGAGCCGAAATTGAGCTCTTGGAGTAGAGTCTTGCTCCACCCGGGTTCGAACCTAGGTGGAAGCAATGATTTAAATTGCTTTTATTTAAGATGGATAAATTAATTTAATTAATTAATGTTTATTAGCTGATCTAATAAAAAGGAAAATCAGATTTTTAAATATTAAGGAGAGTCCTTAATTGACTAAGTCATCCCCTAATCCTAAACAACTACACACACGTTTCACTCTCTCTCAATCTCTCTCTCACGTTTCACCACTCTCTCTCTCACGTTAGTTCTGCCAAAAACAACAAAAAAAACTGATGAAATAATAAAAGTTCTTCACACTTGAAGAACTCACAAAACATTTTAAGGAAAAGACAAAGTAATCAAAACGTCAAGGCAAAGAGAGGTTCGTCGAGTGGTGTGTGCGTTGAAGTGAATTGGTCGTGGTTTGGAGGAACGTTTGGGCAGCAGCTTCGCACTTAAACAACATCAAAAGGTATGGGTTTCTCTCCTGGAATTCTTTCTCCAAGAGTATTTTCCTTCGAACGATTCTCAAGGTCTTGAAAACTAAGGTTGTTCCCCTTGTATGTCCTTGTCCTTAGCTCACAAACGAATTCGTAGGACGGGTATGTTGTGCTGCTAGATTTAGGCATGAATGATGTGTTTATATTAAATGTGAACATGTTTATGTGCGGGAAATCACGATGATGACCATCAAAATGTGATCGGAAAAGTTGGTGTGTGTGTGCGCATATGGGCAGTGTTTTGGCCACTGTTTTGGGGTGTACAAGTCGCGTATTTCTTGTGTATTTATGTGTGTAATGTGTGTGCAATGTGATGTTCCTTGTAATGAAATATAGTGGATCGAATAACCATCTTTTGGCTAAATAAACTTATGAAAAAAATGCGCCTAAAAATGAGTTGAAGAGGGACTAAAATTTTCCAGATTTGTGCACTAAATAATAATGTCAAATTCTGGGTTTTAAAAAGGAAAATAAAATAAGTGAGGTCAATGGGAATTGAACCCAAGACCTCACATGTTGAGAAGGCTGAAAAAGAAAGGAAAAACATGAAGGAGCTAAGGGGAATCGAACCCCTTGGCTACTGGTTTCGCGTGACAAGGGAAAGAAGGAAATGGGGATGCGTGGATTCAAACTTGGCCACTGATATTCTCTACAAAGAAAAAGAAATTGGGGCTGGGGGGAATCGAACTCGCGATCTGTGGGGAGAAGGAGGAGAAGCTTAATTAAATAAATAAATGTGAGGCGTGGGATTCGAACCCACGACCCCCAGGTATGCGCAAAAGAAGAGAAAATAAGGAAAAAGAAAACGCGAGGCGTGGGAATCGAACCCACAACCTCAAGGCTGAAGATAGAGGCGAAATTAATTAAGAAATGAAGTGAGGCTGTGGGGGTTCGATCCCAGAACCTCACTGCCACTCGCCCAATTAATTAAAATAAAGATAGAGAGGCTGTGGGGTTTCGAACCCACCACCTCACAGCCTCCTCAGCGAAATTAAAATAAAAAAAAAGGGCCTGTGGGGGTTCGAACCCACAACCTCCCCATTTCCAGCGAATTTAATACTAAAAATCAAAGAGGCTATGGGGGGTTGAACCCACAACCTCTCGCATAATCCTCGGTTCTGTAAGTAGACTTCACAGGGATAAAGTGGGCAGACTTAGTCAATCTGTCCACAATAACCCATATGGAGTCATGCTGCCTCCTAGTCCTCGGAAGACCAACCACGAAGTCCATATTAATGGCCTCCCACTTCCAAGTCGAAACCTCAATAATCTGAGTCAGACCACCAGTCTTAAGATTCTCAGCCTTAACCTGCTCACAATTAGAACACTTGGCCACATATTCTGCAATGTCCTTCTTCATGCCATCCCACCAATAAATCTGCTTAAGATCATGATACATCTTGGTGGAACCTGGATGTATGGAATATCTGGAACCATGGGCCTCTGCAACAATCCTGGTCTGCAAATCATCCACATCTGGTACACACAGCCTGTCCTGGTACCTAAGTATGCCATCAACTCCCAAAGCGAAAGACTCATTCATCTTCATCAACACTGAGTCCTTCATCTCCATCAACACAAGATCTAGATGTTGACCCTGCTTGACTTCAACTACCAAGGATGATTCAGAACTAGGATGAACTGAAACACCCCCACTAGTAGAGTCAACCAATCGCACACCGTCTGGCCAGTCTGTGTACATCCTTCACCAGCTTCTTCTTCTCCTCCTCAACGTGGGCTGTACTTCCCATGCTCATCCTGCTCAAAGCATCAGCTACAACATTAGCCTTACCTGAATGGTAGTGAACATTCATGTCATAGTCCTTCAACCGCTCCAACCATCTTCGCTGACGTAGATTCAACTCCCTCTGTGTGAACACGTACTGGAAACTCTTGTGGTCTGTGAATACATCCACATGCACTCCATACAAGTAGTGCCTCCACATCTTCAGTGCAACCACCATAGCTGCCAACTCCAGGTCATGAGTGGGATAATTCTTCTCATGAACCTTGAGCTGTCTGGACGCATAGGCTATCACCTTACCAACCTGCATAAAAACACAACCCAAACCAACCTTAGATGCATCACAGTAAATAGTGTAATTCTCACCACACTTAGGCAAAGTAAGCACCGGGGCTGAAGTGAGTCTATCCTTGAGCTCCTGAAAACTCCTCTCACAAGTCTCCGTCCACTTAAACTTGGCTTTCCTCTTAGTCAAAGCTGTCAATGGGGCAGCAATGGAAGAAAAGCCCTCCACGAACCTGCGGTAGTAACCAGCCAATCCCAAAAAGCTATGGATGTCAGTGGGAGTAAGAGGCTTTGGCCAGTTCTTCACAGCCTCAGTCTTCCTAGGATCCACCTCCACGCCCTGATCGGACACAACATGACCCAGGAAGGTCACTAATCTAAGCCAAAATTCACAGTTGCTGAATTTGGCATACGGCTGATGTTGTCTAAGTACCTGCAAGGTTAGTCTCAAATGCTGTTAATGCTCTTCCTTGGTCCTGGAGTGGATGAGAATGTCATCAATGAATACTATGATGAAAGAGTCAAGGTATTCACGGAAGACTCGGTTCATGAGGTCCATTAATGCAGCAGGTGCATTCGTAAGACCAAATGACATGACTAAAAACTCATAGTGACCATAACGGGTACGAAAGGCTGTCTTTGGGATATCTCCATCCCTAACCCTACGCTGATGATACCCTGAACGAAGGTCAATCTTAGAGAAGAAACTAGACCCTTGGAGATGATCAAACAAATTATCTATTCTGGGAAGTTGATACTTATTCTTTATAGTGACTTTGTTGAGCTGCCGATAATCGATACACATTCTAAGGGTTCCATCTTTCTTTTTCACAAACAACACTGGAGCGCCCCAAGGGGATATGCTCGGCTAAATGAAACCCTTGTCAGTGAGATCTTTTAACTGCAGCTTCAACTCTTTGAGTTCAGCTGGAGCCATTCTGTAAGGAGGAATTGAAATTGGTTTAGTATCGGGTTCTAAGTCAATACCAAAATCAATCTCTCGAGGGGGAGGGACTCCAGGCAAATCATCAGGAAATACATCTAGGAACTCATTCACTACAGGCACCGAGTTTATGGAAGGAATGTCATGATCTAGATCATTAACACTCACCAGATGACACAATACCCTCTTGGACATCATTTTATTGTCTTTAAGGTTCAAAATTAAGAGGTTAGGACGACTCGAGTTGTACCCGTCCCAGACTAGCTCCTCTTCATTAGGGAAACGAAATCTCACCCCTCTACTACGACAGTCCAAGCAAGCATAACAACTATGAAGCCAGTCCATGCCAAGAATAACATCAAAATCATGCATGGGTAACTCAACCAAGTCTGCACACATAGTCTTACCACTTATCACTATTGGGCAATCCTTGTACACTCTATCAGTTCTTACATTTTCTCTAAAAGGTGTACTAACCACTATAGGATCATACAAAACTTCAGGCGATATCTCAAAAGTGAGAGCAAGCAAAGGAGTTACAAAGGAAAGCATAGACCCTGGATCAAGTAAAGAATAAACAGAAGTTGAGAATACTTGCAGCATACCTGTGACCACATCAGCGGACTTCTCCTGCTCCTCCCTGCCCTTCAAGGCATAGAACCTGTTCCTTTTAGGAAGCTCGGCTGCTGCTGCACCCTGTGGATTAGGCCTAGGCTGAGCATTACCTCCAGCCTGACCTCTGTTCTGTGGGCAGTCTCTAACCATGTGTCCACTCTTACCGCAACCGAAGTAGGCATTAGTGCCCTGTCTGCACTCTCCACTGTGAGCTCGGCCACACTTAGCACAATTCTTTTTAGGACGCTGCATCTCACCTCCATTGCCCTTCTTGGGCTCAGGTCTGCCTCCTCTAGGTGTTGTACTCCTCTGAAAATTAGAGTTCTCAGAACTCTGTTGCTCCCTCTTGAACCTAGGCTGCTCACGGACTCCAAAATTGTTTCTGTGGCCTCCATGATTGGGACCTGCCTGATCTTGAGGCTTAGGCCTCCTAGCATCACAAATACCCCTCTTTTTACGGCTGTCCTCTACCTGCTGGACATGCACCATCAACCTGGAGAGGTCCATATTATCATGGAGCATCGCAGACCGACACTCCACCTCCAGATCTCCATTGATTCCTGTGAGGAACCTGCTCATCACATCCCTGCTGTTAGACACAAGGGAAGTAGCATACCTGGATAATTTAACAAACTTCAGTACTCACCTTATCCTTGCTATTAGATACTAAGGAAAGTAGCATAAATGGATAGCTTAACAAACTTCAGGAAATACTCCCTGACTGTCATAGATCCCTGCTTAAGGTTGATGAACTCCTCAACCTTGGCCTCCCTCATTTCTCTGGGAAAGAATCTCTCCAGAAAGGCTGTCTTAAACAGCTCCCAAGTGACTGGAACTCCGCCCAGAGCTCGGCTATCCTGCCACATCTTGAACTAACTCTGTGCAACATCCTTGAGCTGATAGGAAGCCAGCTCAGCCTTCTCAGTATCTGTGGCCCCCATAGCCACCAAAATCTTATGCACCTTGTCCACAAACTCCTGGGTATCCTCTGAAGTCTTGGACCTTGTGAAAAAAGGAGGATTCATCCTCGTGAAGTCTCTCAGTCTGTTAGCCATGCTACGAACCGGTTGGTTCTCCCTCTGAACATCCTGCCGGTTAACCTGGGCAGTCATAGCCTGGGCCTGCATAGTAATGGCCTGTGCCATATGAGCCAGAGATGCCCTCACCTCAGCATCAGTCAACCCAGCTAGGTTAACTAGTATATCCACTCCTTCAGCTGGAGCCTGGGGTGAGACCTGATTGTTCCCAGCAGCTGCTCCTCCTCTCCTCTGACCAACATTCCTCCTAGTATTCATTCTCTGAACACAATAATAATTGATGTTAGACACGCTCATAACACCAAGAAATCAGACATTAGGAAAAGCACGATAAGATCAGAAGAAGGGAAATTTTCCTACGCATCATGCAGTCTCTAATCCAGGATAGTGGTGCACTTCACTACCATGACTTAGAAACTACTCAATGTGGTTGATGTGAACTTATTATTTTTGGAATGGAACCTAGTGCTCTGATACCAACTTTGTCACGACCGGAATCTAGACCCTAGACGAGACCGATGTTGTTGACCTCTCAGAGGTCGCAGACAAGCCTACATACGTCATTCTTACTTCATCTATGTTAATTTTAGCGGAAAATTTGAAACTTCTTGTTTCTTAATATACTTATTAAACATTCTCATACGTCATGGAAGATGGTTTCTAGTATGAGGACATCATAGCTCATTAGATGATTTCTCATCTCATCATTAGTATTAAGTGTGTTAAGCTCAATACTTTCATTAGAGTGTTCATAGAAACTGGTCTCTTCATTAACTTTACACTCTCATAGGTGAGTACGTTTTGGTAACATATACTTAGGCTCATTTGAGATTGTTCTCATCTTTTACATTAGCCTCATATCATGTTGTAGCCACATTCATTAACATTAGCATATTTGCTCTTCATAATTACTCACCCCATTTTACGTGAATGTTCATTTCATCATATCCCAACATACTTGGCCATTTGTGTGTTTTACACTCTTACTTAACCCTTCTAGGGTTTCATCATTTCATTACATACATCTTAGGTTCACTTCTTTAAAATGTATGCTAGACTTATGAGTCTATACACACAAGCCATGAGGCTTCATTCATAATTCGTTAAGTGATTCATACATTCCTAAGATTATGTAGTACAAGACTTATGTATGTTGTATATATGCGAAGATCTTGATTTCAATCTAAGTAGGTGGCATTATTCTTGGATATTTTGTTCACGTATGACTTATGTATCAATACGGAAGTTTGGGCAAGGAAACCCAATTCGAATCACTTGGATAGCATTTACATTTTTTATTGATTTTATTTTTAATCTCCATAACCTTGGGACTCTAGATTGAATCCCAACATTAACATTGTACCTTAAATTTTCTACTTGGTTTCCTCTTAAATTGGCCGAAGGGTTGTGGGTTCGAACCCCCACAACCCCTTTTTATTTTTAATTGATATCCCATTGCTCAATTTCGCCTAAACCAAGAGGTTGTGGGATCAAAACCCCACAGCCTCTTTTATTTATTCTTAATTTTTCGCTGGGATAGGGAGGTTGTGAGTTCGAACCCCCACAGCCTCCTTACTTTAATTTAAATTCGCTAGAGGCTGTGAGGTGGTGGGTTCGAACCCGCACAACCTCCTATTTTTTTTTATTAAATTTCGTAGTCTAAGCATCTTTGGCAGTGAGGTTGCGGGATCGATCCCCCACACCCTCACTTTATTTCTTAATTATTTCGCCTTCCCCTTTCCAGCCTTGAGGTCGTGGGTTCGATTCCCACGCCTCCCATTTTATTTTTCTTTAATTTTTCTCTTCTCTTACCAAGAACATATTCCTTCAACTCCATCAATGATTGATTAAGGTGTTTTTTAGACTTCACCTCAACCACCAAAGACAATTCAGAGTGACGAAGGTTGATGAATTCTTCCACCTTAGATTCCCTCAACTCTCTAGGAAAGAACTTATAAAGGAAAGACCTTTTGAACACCTCCCAAGTCACCGGACCACCTCGTACCACCCTATTATCCCTCCATTGTGTGTACCAAGTTTGGGCCACATCTTTGAGTTGATAGGCCGCCAACTCGGCCTTTACATTCCAATTAACACCCATACCATATAGGATCTTATAGAATCATTAAGAAAATCCTGAGGGTCTTACCTTGATGTTTAAGATGCTTTGTAAGTGTGTATGTGACTCATTATAAGAATCTTAAGGGTCGTTTAGGCACATCTAGAGAGGGTGTATGGGCGGTCTCTCTTTGTGTGACTTAAGTGAATCTTAGGATAGCTTTGAGTGGGATAATTACATGCTAAAGGGTGTCTAAAGTGAAGGCTAAGTACTTCACTATACAATGAAAAGACTACACTGTAACAGTGAATTGGCTCACTGTTAAGTGGTCCTAAAAATGCATAAATTTGTCAAGATATTGTCTTATGTGTTTCTAAGTTGTTAAATGTTTTTATTATGATTAAAATATAATTTATAAAATGAAAATATGCATATTTCCAATAAAGTCCATTTTCATGATTTTTATGCATAATGCCATACTTAGTACATGTGGTTGTACTAATTCCATGCTTTATTTTATATCTATAGTTCTTGGTAGGTGAAGAGCTTTAGGAAGAAGACTTGGACAAGGAGATCGTTCAAGAAGAGTTGAAGTATGTCCTCATTTTACTCGAAGGCATATATGTCATTTTATGTTTCTTTATGAAGTTCTGTAATAGACTATTAGTAGTTTGTTTTCAATTCGTATGGGCCGTGTTCCAAGTATTGTCGTGTCTTAAGATGATGATCGAGACTTAGTGTTTTCCTATTTCTACATATATGAAAGAGTTTAAAGACTTCTATATTGTTTTTATGAAAAGTATTAATTCGCACTACTTTTCGTTATGTATATGCGATGAATGATATGAGAGGCTTGTATGAGACCTCCGAGAGGTCGAATACACCGGTCGCAATCCAAGATTGCACCCTATCTTCTAGGGTGTGGTTTTGGGATGTGACAAGCTTGGTATCAGAGCATAGGTTAATTAAAGTAGTCTTAGGAATCAAAAATTCTCGAAAAGTCACGTCTGGTAGAGTCTTGACCATCGGTGTGATTCGCGACACACCTATGGGCGAGAGGCTATAGGACGATAGTGTTTCCCTTCATTTCTACTCCTATGGTCATGCGGTAGAGTTATGTTATGAGTATCCTTCTAAAAGTGTTTCCTTGTTTTCTAGGAGATGAATACTAGAAGGATGGTCGCTAGAAGGATGGAAGAGGGAGGGGTTGATGAGGAAGTTCCTCCTCATGTTGAGCAAGTTTAGCAAGTGCTTCAAGATGGGCAAGGTCTCCAAGGTGCTCAAGTACCTTATCAAGGTGATCATGCCCCTAATGTGGGAGGAGGTGATGAAGTGGCGGAGTTGTCTAATAGGGTGATTGGAGAGGCTTTGCTTGCTTTAGACCGAGCCGTAACGGCTCAAGCTAACTTGAACATGGTGCTTTGGGGTAATGCTATGGAGAGCACTATGTAATCTAGGTTGAGAGACTTTGTGAGGTTGAATCCTCCAATCTTTCTTGGCTCTAAAGTGAATGAGGATCCCCAAGAATTCCTTGATGGTGTGTACAAAGTTTTGAGTGCTATGGGGGTTACATCTAGGGAGAAGGCGGAGTTGGCTTCTTATCAATTGAAAGATGTGTCTCAAATTTGGTACACTCAATGGAACGACAATAGGCCGGTGGAGTCGGGTCCTATTGAGTGGGAAGAATTCAAGGAAGCTTTTCTTGGTAAGTACTTTTGCCCGTGAAAGGAGGGAAGTGAAAGTAGAGGAGTTTATCAATCTCAAGCAAGGAAATATGAGTGTTGAGGAATACTCTTTGACGTTCTCAACTTTGTCTAGGTATGCACCTTCCCTAGTGTCTAATCCAAGGGATGAAATGAGTCATTTTGTGATGGGTGTAGCCGACATAGTGAGGGAGGAATGTCGTACGGCTATGTTGCATGATGATATGACTTTGGCTAGACTCATGGTGTATACACAATCAATTGAAGAGTCTAAACTTAGGAGGATGTCAAGGAACTTGAAAAGGAGTGTTGCTAGTGATCAAGTGCAACCTAGGTTCAAAAAGAGGGCTCAAACTCAAGATGGACCTAGTGTGCCTAAGAAGAAGTTTGAGAAAGGAGGTGGTTCTAGCAATGAAAAAACTACATGTGCCACTTGTGGTAAGAGACATTATGATGAATGTCTAGTGGGTACGGTACATTGATTTGGGTGTGGAAAAGATGGGCACAAAGTGAGAGATTGTACAAACATTGCTTCTAGGAAGAAGGGTAAGAAGGTTGAGCCTAGTGTTCCAAAGGAAGATGCTCCAACAAAGAGGCGTTTCTATGCTCTCCGGACTAGAATTGAGAAGCCGGGTGATGGTTATGATGACATTGCTAATTCCTTGTTTCTCTCATTTAGTATGACTTCCTTGTACGTGGGGGAGTATGGTTAGAAGATGTGCTAGAAGTATTGCATGTGCATGATGTTTAGGAGTTTGGTTGAAATTGAATTTCATTAACTTCTTTGCATTGTGTGTTTTATTGAGTTATGAGCATGTTGTAAGAGGCGTTTATATGATGTTCTCTTGAATATTAGCATGTCTATATAATGAATTGCATAAGAGTTGCATGTTTGAAAATTTTAGTAAAATCACTGTAGCTTGAAACTGCTTACTATAAAACTTTGCCGAAATTGACTAATTGATTCTTTGGTCTAAAATTGTTGTTATGTTGTTAGAACTGATGTATATAAATATGATATTGAATATAAAATGAGTTTTTACTATTTGAAATGAAGCATGTGAGTTTTGTAGCATAATGAGTTATAGAATTGTATTCTAGTTTCTTGTTGTGTTGTGATTGTCTTGAACTTGTGAAATTGTTTTCTTCTTGGTTATGGGATGCTAAGTTGATTCTCTAAATCTTTGAAATGTTCGTAGAGTGGCAAGTGTTATTCGAGGACGAATGTTGTTCAAGTGGGGGAGAATGTAAGACCCCAAAAATGACTTAGGTTAACTAGAGATTAACATGTTGGTAATGGTGGTGTAAGGTCCTAATGTGGTCAATTATATGGTTTTGAGTCAGTATCTAAGAGTTTAGGTGCATTGGAAGTCAAACGTCAAAGGACGACTAAGACGTTCGACGACTAAGTCACCTATGTGCCTCGTATGTGGTTTTATGTGTTTATGTGTGATTAATGAGGTTGTGAGGTACTTAAATGAGTAATTATAGCATGTATAGGCAGTGTGTCAAGTTTCGTGAAGTTTGGAGGTCAAACGTCCAAGAACGTTCATGTCGTTTGAATGATATGCCTTGAATCGACCTTGTGTGTTTAAGCATGTTTCATTGAGTTTTACATTTTTGTTCTGGATGAAATTTATGTGAGAGTTGTTAAACTTGTAGACGGTCATGTTTGAGTTTGAAATGTCCGAGAATTTATCCCCTAGTACCATCCAAGGGTCCTTGAGGAAGGACCCAACTTGGTTGACAAGCCTGTCCCAAGCAGGCCCCAAACGACAGAGGCATCGACGCCCAGTGGGTCCATGGACGCCCCGTCGATGGGTCTAGTCTGTAGGGACTTAGCCTGGGGAGTGAAGGAACCAAAGACCATCCTCAGTCCCAGACCACGGACCAACAGGACGGTCCTTTGGTCTGGAGACGGTCCGTAGGTCCCTCCGTCTGTGGAGACAAGTTTCCTGCGCAGTTCACTGCCAACTTAGGGATGAATTGGTAAATTCACCCCACTTCCAAATAAGACTCTAGGCGGTTTATTAAGGGTATTTTGGGTGTTTTAAACAAGTATATAAAGGTTAAAAACTTAGAATAATTCATTCTTCAAAAAAACAAAATCCCAAAGTCCTTAAGAAATCCCAAAGTCTCCATTGAAGTCCAAAATTAAGGAAGAGCTTGGTGTGAAGTTTTGAGTGGATATTCTTCATCAAAGTGAAGAATTAGCTTCATTGAGGTATGTCTTTTGATCCTTGAAACTCGTTTCATCAAGGATCCCAACTTTCAAAGATGTTTTCAAAGTTTTCAAAGAGGAATTGTCCAATTTCATAATTCTTCCATGGGTTCTTGCATTAAAGGTTTTCAAACGTCTATTATGGATTATATTGATGTTGTATTGATGATTTTAACCTAAATTACCTATGAACCCATGTAATTGATGAACCTAAAATTTTGACTAAATTATGGGTTACTTGATATTGACTTAATGTTGATGAATTCATGTGTAGTTTCTTATGGGCTTTCTATTGATGTAAGAATTGTGTTCAATTGTTATCAAATTGGTATTGGATTGTCGAATCTATGTTGAACTGGGTTAGATTTCATTTATTTCTATAATTGTGTATTGAATTGGTGTTCATGGCCTTTGGTAAGGGTCTTGTGTTATCAAATTGAGTAAGTTGACTTGAATTGAAGTGTTGATGATGGAATTGAGGTATGCTTCCCCATTTTCTTTATTTTGATGTTATTTATACTTCGATTCTATTATGATAGGTTTGGTGCACCTTTGGTGGCGGTGTTATGTGAATTGATATGGCCTTGTCGGCGTTATTTTGAGTACATTGATGATCATGGCCTTGTCGGCACTACTTGAACTTATATGGATATTTGTGTAGTTGATTTGGTGATGTATAATCATATCTACCTATATGTGAAAGTATGTGTTAGACTATTGATACTATCTAAATAATCATGTTATGCTTTGACTATGTGTTAAGTGTGTAGTCTTAGAATTGTTACATGGTTATTCCTAATTTGGCTATATGAGTCTAAAAAGGTTAAGTTGATAATGTTAAGGTAATGAATAGGTTGACTAAATAAGGTTAAGGGTCATTCCTAAGAGTCTAAAGAAAGATAGGCTATATGTGTTAAATGGAAGTATGTTGTGTCTTGTTTAGGTAGACTTGTGTCCCTTACTTGATGCTAATGTGAATATGTGATGTCTTGACTTAGTAACCTAAAGGGTCTTAGTTTTTAATAAATGAATATAGGTGAGGACTTGAATGATGATTAAAGGGTCATTTATGTGGAACCTTGAACTAAGTGGTAAGGTTATGAATTGTGAAGTAGTTAGCTGTAATAGTATCCTTCATGCAATGAGTGATGAACTTAAGGTTGATTGGCTGGAACGGCATCATACCATACCTTAGGAAAGTCACGATGAGCTTCTTATCGCCATAGTGAGATAGCCCAAATGGACCTTGCTTTGGTAGGGTAAAATGTAATTGGGTCATGAACATAATATGGGACCCAATTGTATGAACCTTAATATAAATTGATCTATGAGAACTAAGGCTAGCACCGAGTGAGTATGGTAAAGGGAAGTAGTTCTAGTTAAGTATGAGACTAGAATACAAAGTACATCCTTCATATTCCTTAAAAATGTGCCTACATGGTATCTTTATGTCCTACCATTGGCAAGTACAACACCTAATCAAAGTAGGATAGAACTTTGGATTCCATACTTTGCTACCATGGTCTATGTCGGTTATTGCCTATTATCATCATATGGAATACCTATTAGCATTAGAGAAGTTTATGAGGTTTAGGTGGTGGTATGGGACGCTACTTAGACATTGCACAATAGACTTTGAAGGTGTTACTTAGAGTTCCTAGGTCTTGTCTAAGACCATTAATTGAATGTCCTTTATGTGATGTATGTCTTCTAAATGAACTAATGAACTAATGACTTACGTTATGAAGTATGTAAGTGAATAAGTACCTAATCTAAAGTAACTTAAGGACTCCTTAGCTAAAGTGTGAAGAGGGCATATGGGATGATCTATTTATGTCTTATCTTTGGAAGTCTTGAGTATGACTCTAGTTAGGGAAGATGTTTGGTGTTGTAGACATGATCTAAGCCTTAGGTAGTCTTAAGGACTATTTAGGTAATCTCGAAGAGGTCAATCATGGACGTTATCTTCTTGATTTACTTAAGTAGGTCTTTTGATAGCCTTTGGAAGGAGAGTTTCATATCCTCTATGTGTTAGTTTGTTTAGTGAGAATGATTCTATCCTAGGGAGTCTATTGGATCTCTTGAGTGTATGTGTAAGAGATTGTATGGGCGGTTGCTTCACAACTCACTCAAGTGAGACTTAGAGTCATCTTTTGTAGAAGAATCTTACCTTGATGTTTAAGAAGCTTTGTAAGTATGTATGTGACTCATTATAAGAATCTTAAGTGTCGTTTAGGCACATCTAGAGAGGGTTTATGGGCGGTCTCTCTTTGTGTGACTTAAGTGAATCTTAGGATAGATTTGAGTGGGATAATTACATGCCAAAGGGTGTCTAAACTGAAGGTTAAGTACTTCACTGTTACAGTGAAGACTTCACTGTTACAGTGAAGACTTCACTGTAACAGTGAATTGGCTCACTGTTAAGTGGTCCTAAAAATGCATAAATTTATCTAAATGTTTTCTTATGTGTTTCTAAGTTTTTAAATGTTGTTATTATGATTAAAATATGATTTATTAAACTAAAAGATGCATATTTCCAATAAAGTCTGTTTTCATAATTTTTATTCATAATGCCATACTTAGTACATGTGGTTGTACTAATTCCATGCTTTATTTTTTATCTATTGTTCTTGGTAGGTGAAGAGCTTTGGGAAGAAGACTTGGACAAGGAGATCGTTAAAGAAGAGTTGAAGTATGTCCTCATTTTACTCGAGGGCATATATGTCATTTTATATTTCTTTATGAAGTTCTGTAATAGACTATTAGTAGTTTGTTTTCAATTCGTATGGGCCGTGTCCCAAGTATTGTCGTGTCCTAAGATGATGATCGAGACTTAGTGTTTTCCTATTTCTACATATATGAAAGAGTTTAAAGACTTCTATATTGTTTTTATGAAAAGTTTTAATTCCGCACTACTTTTCGTTATGTATATGCGATATATGATATGAGAGGCTTGTATGAGACCTCCGAGAGGTCGAATACGCTAGTCGCAATCCAAGATTGCACCCTATCTTCTAGGGTGTGGTTTCGGGATGTGACAAGCTTGGTATCAGAGCATAGATTAATGAAAGTAGTCTTAGGAATCAAAAATTCTCGAAAAGTCACGTCTGGTAGAGTCTTGACCATCGGTGTGATTCGCGACACTCCTATGGGCGAGAGGCTATAGGACGATAGTGTTTCCCTTCATTTCTACTCCTATGTTCATGCGGTAGAGTTATGTTATGAGTATCCTTCTAAAAGTGTTTCCTTGTTTTCTAGGAGATGAATACTAGAAGGATGGTCACTAGAAGGATGGAAGAGGGAGGGGTTGATGAGGAAGTTCCTCCTCATGTTGAGAAAATTGAGCAAGTGCTTCAAGATGGGAAAGGTGTCCAAGGTACTCAAGTGCCTCCTCAAGGTGATCATGCCCCTAATGTGGGAGGAGGTGATGAAGCGCCGGAGTTGTCTAATAGGGTGATTGGAGAGGCTTTGCTTGCTTTAGCCTGAGCCGTAACGGCTCAAGCTAACTTGAACATGGTGCCTAGGGGTAATGCTATGGAGAGCACTATGTCATCTACGTTGAGAGACTTTGTGAGGTTGAATCCTCCAATCTTTCTTGTCTCTAAGGTGAATGAGGATCCCCAAGAATTCCTTGATGGTGTGTACAAAGTTTTGAGTGCTATGGGGGTTACATCTAGGGAGAAGGCGGAGTTGGCTTCTTATCAATTGAAAGATGTGTCTCAAATTTGGTACACTCAATGGAAGGATAATAGGCCGGTGGAGTCGGGTCCTATTGAGTGGGAAGAATTTAAGGAAGCTTTTCTTGGTAAGTACTTTCCTCGTGAAAGGAGGGAAGTGTAAGTAGAGGAGTTTATCAATCTTAAGCAAGGCAATATGAGTGTTGAGGAATACTCTTTGAAGTTCTCAACTTTGTCTAGTTATGCACCATCCCTAGTGTCTAATCCAAGGGATGAAATGAGTCATTTTGTGATGGGTGTAGCCTACATAGTGAGGGAGGAATGTCGTACGGCTATGTTGCATGATGATATGACTTTGGCTAGACTCATGGTGTATGCACAATCAATTGAAGAGTCTAAACTTAGGAGGATGTCAAGGAACTTGAAAAGGAGTGTTGCTAGTGATCAAGTGCAACCTAGGTTCAAAAAGAGGGCTCAAACTCAAGATGGACCTAGTGTGCCTAAGAAGAAGTTTGAGAAAGGAGGTGGTTCTAGCAATGAAAAAACTACATGTGCCACTTGTGGTAAGAGACATTATGGTGAATATCTAGTGGGTACGGTAAATTGCTTTGGATGTGGAAAAGATGGGCACAAAGTGAGAGATTGTACAAACATTGCTTCT
This sequence comes from Solanum sitiens, assembly GCA_016801875.1. Classification (NCBI taxonomy): domain Eukaryota; kingdom Viridiplantae; phylum Streptophyta; class Magnoliopsida; order Solanales; family Solanaceae; genus Solanum; species Solanum sitiens. The sequence continues at coordinate 44,238 of JABWTJ010001107.1, read as the reverse complement.
AGGAAGGAGGGTAAGAAGGTTGAGCCTAGTGTTCCAAAGGAAGATGCTCCAACAAAGAGGCGTTTCTATGCTCTCCGGACTAGAATTAAGAAGCCGGGTGATGGTGATGATGACATTGCTAATTCCTTGTTTCTCTCATTTAGTATGACTTCCTTCTAAGTGAGGGAGTATGGTTAGAAGATGTGCTAGAAGTATTGCATGTGCATGATGTTTAGGAGTTTGGTTGAAATTGAATTTCATTAACTTCTTTGCATTGTGTGTTTATATTGAGTTATGAGCATGTTGTAATAGGCGTTTATATGATGTTATATTGCATATTAGCATGTCTATATAATGAATTGCATAAGAGTTGCATGTTTGAAAAATTTAGTAAAATCACTGTAGCTTGAAACTGCTTACCGTAAAATTTTGCCGAAATTGACTAATTGATTCATTGGTCTAAAATTGTTGTTATGTTGTTAGAACTGATGTATATAAGTATGATATTGAATATAAAATGAGTTTTTACTATTTGGAATGAAGCATGTGAGTTTTGTAGCATAATGAGTTATAGAATTGTATTCTAGTTTCTTGTAGTGTTGTGATTTTATTGAACTTGTGAAATTAATGTTTTCTTCTTGGTTATGGGCTTATAAGTTGATTCTCTAAATCTTGGAAATGTTCGGAGAGTGGCAAGTGTCATTCGAGGACGAATGTTGTCCAAGTGGGGGAGAATGTAAGACCCCGAAAATGACTTAGGTTAACTAGAGCTTAACATGTTTGTAATGGTGGTGTAAGGTCCTAATGTGGTATATTATATGGTTTTGAGGCAGTAGCTAAGAGTTTAGGTGCATTTGAAGTCAAACGTCAAAGGACGACTAGGACGTTCGACGACTAAGTCACCTATGTGCCTCGTATGTGGTTTTATGTGTTTATGTGTGATTCATGAGGTTGTGAGGTCCTTAAATGAGTTATTATAGCATGTATAGTCAGTGTGTCAAGTTTCGTGAAGTTTGGAGGTCAAACGTCCAAGAACGTTCATGTCGTTCGAAAGATATGCCTTGAATCGACCTTGTATGTTTAAGCATGTTTCGTTGAGTTTTACGTGTTTGTATTGGATGAAATTTATGTGAGAGGTGTTAAACTTTTAGTTTGGGTTGGAAACGTTCGGGAAATTATCCCCAAGTACCATCCAAGGGTCCTTGAGGAAGGACCCAACTTGGTTGACAAGGCTGTCCCAGGCAGGCCCCAAACGACGGAGGCATCGACGCCCAGTGGGTCCATCGACGCCTCATCGATGCGTATCGCATGTAGGGACTTATCCTGGGGAGTGAAGGAACCAAGGACCAGCCTCAGTCCCAGACCACGAACCAACAAGACAGTCTGTTGGTCTGGAGACGGTCCGTAGGTCCCTCCGTCTGTGGAGACAAGTTTCCTGTGCAGTTCACTGCCAACTTAGGGGTGAATTGGTAAATTCACCCCATTTCCAAATAAGACTTTAGTAGGTTTATTAAGGGTATTTTGGGTGTTTTAAACAAGTATACAAAGGTTAAACACTTAGAATAATTCATTCTTCAAAAAAACAAAATCCCAAAGTCTCCATTGAAGTCCAAAATCAAGGAAGAGCTTGGTGTGATATTTTGAGTGGAGATTCTTCATCAAAGTGAAGAATTAGCTTCATTGAGGTATGTCTTTTGATCCTTGAAATTCGTTTTATCAAGGATCCCAACTTTCAAAGATGTTTTCAAAGTTTTCAAAGAGGAATTGTCCAATTTCATAATTCTTCCATGGGTTCTTGCATTAAAGGTTTTCAAACGTCTATTATGGATTATATTGATGTTGTATTGATGATTTTAACATAAATTACCTATGAACCCATGTAATTGATGAACCTAAGATTTTGACTAAATTATGGGTTACTTGATATTGACTTAATGTTGATGAATTCATGTGTAGTTTCTTATGGGCTTTCTATTGATATAAGAATTGTGTTCAATTGTTATCAAATTGGTATTGTATTGTTGAATCTATGTTGAATTGGGTTAGATTTCATTGACTTCTATAATTGTGTAGTGAATTAGTGTTCATGGCCTTGGGTAAGGGTCTTGTGTTATCAAATTGAGTAAGTTGACTTGAATTGAAGTGTTGATGATGGAATGGAGGTATGCTGCCCAATTTTCTTTATTTTGATGTTATTTATACTTTGATTCTATTATGATTGGTTTGGTCCACCTTTGGTGGCGGTATTATGTGAATTGATGTGGCCTTGTCGGCGTTATTTTGAGTACATTGATGATCATGGCCTTGTCGGCACTTCTTGAACTTATATGGCTATTTGTGTAGTTGATTTGGTGATGTATAATCATATCTACCTATATGTGAAAGTATGTGTTAGACTATTGATACTATCTAGATAATCATGTTATGCTTTGACTATGTGTTAAGTGTGTAGTCTTAGAATTGTTACATGGTTATTCCTAATTTGGCTATATGAGTCTAAAAAGGTTAAGTTGATAATGTTAAGGTAATGAATAGGTTGACTAAATAAGGTTAAGGGTCATTCCTAAGAGTCTAAAGAAAGATAGGCTATATGTGTTAAATGGAAGTATGTTGTGTCTTGTTTAGGTAGACTTGTGTCCCTTACTTGTTGCTTATGTGAATATGTGATGTCTTGACATAGTAACCTAAAGGGTCTTAGTCTTGAATAAATGAATATAGGTGAGGACTTGAATGATGATTAAAGGGTCATTTATGTGGAACCTTGAACTAAGTGGTAAGGTTATGAATTGTAAAGTAGTTAGCCATAATGGTATCCTTTATGTAATGAGTGATGGACTTAAGGTTGATTGGCTGGAACGGCATCATATCATACCTTAGTAAAGTCGCGATGAGCTTCTTGTCGCCATAGTGAGATAGCCTAAATGGACCTTATTTTGGTAGAGTAAAATGTAATTGGGTCATGAACATGATATGGGACCCAATTGTATGAACTTTAATGTAAATTGATCTATGAGAACTAAGGCTAGCACCGAGTGAGTATGGTAAAGGGAAGTAGTTCTAGTTAAGTATGAGACTAGAATACAAAGTACGCCCTTCATATTCCTTAACCATGTGCCTACATGGTATCTTTATGTCCTACCATTGGCAAGTAGAACACCTCATCGAAGTAGGATAAAACTTCGGATTCCATGCTTTGCTACTATGGTCTATGTCGGTTATTGCCTATTATTATCATATGGAATACCTATTAGAATTAGAGAAGTTTATGAGGTTTAGGTGGTGGTATGGGACGCTACTTAGACATTGCACAATAGACTTTGAAGGTGTTACTTGGAGTTCCTAGGTCTTGTCTAAGACCATTAATTGAATGTCCTTTATGTGATGTATGTCTTCTAAATGAACTAATGAACTAATGACTTACGTTATGAAGTATGTAAGTGAATAAGTACCTAATCTAAAGTAACTTAAGGACTCCTTAGCTAAAGTGTGAAGAGGGCATATGGGATGATCTATTTATGTTATATCTTTGGAAGTCTTGAGTATGACTCTAGTTAGGGAAGATGTTTGGTGTTGTAGACATGATCTAAGCCTTAGGTAGTCTTAAGGACTATTTAGGTAATCTCGAAGAGGTCAATCATGGACGTTATCTTCTTGATTTACTTAAGTAGGTCTTTTGATAGCCTTTGGAAGGAGAGTTTCATATCCTCTATGTGTTAGTTTGTTTAGTGAGAATTATTATATCCTAGGGAGTCTATTGGATCTCTTGAGTGTGTGTGTAAGAGATTGTATGGGCGGTTGCTTCACAACTCACTCAAGTGAGACTTAGAGTCACCTTTGGTAGAAGAATCTTACCTTGATGTTTAAGAAGCTTTGTAAGTGTGTATGTGACTCATTATAAGAATCTTAAGGGTCGTTTAGGCACATCTAGAGAGGATTTATGGGCGATCTCTCTTTGTGTGACTTAAGTGAATCTTAGGATAGATTTGAGTGGGATAATTACATGTTAAAGGGTGTCTAAAGTGAAGGTTAAGTACTTCACTGTTACAGTGAAGAGACTTCACTGTAACAGTGAATTGGCTCACTGTTAAGTGATCCTAAAAATGCATAAATTTATCTAAATGTTTTCTTATGTGTTTCTAAGTTTTTAAATGTTATGATTAAAATATGATTTATTAAACTAAAAGATGCTTATTTCCAATAAAGTCTGTTTTCATAATTTTTATGCATAATGCCATACTTAGTACATGTGGTTGTACTAATTCCATGCTTTATTTTCTATCTATAATTCTTGGTAGGTGAAGAGCTTTGGGAAGAAGACTTGGACAAGGAGATCGTTCAAGAAGAGTTGAAGTATGTCCTCATTTGACTCGAGGGCATATATGTCATTTTATGTTTCTTTATGAAGTTCTGTAATAGACTATTAGTAGTTTGTTTTCAATTCATATGGGCCGTGTCCCAAGTATTGTCGTGTCTTAAGATGATGATCGAGACTTAGTGTTTTCCTATTTCTACATATATGAAAGAGTTTAAAGACTTCTATATTATTTTTATGAAAATTTTTAATTCCGCTCTACTTTTCGTTATGTATATGCGATGAATGATATGAGAGTCTTGTATGAGACCTCCGAGAGGTCGAATACGCCGGTCGCAATCCAAGATTGCACCCTATCTTCTAGGGTGTGGTTTTGGGATGTGACAATGATCATCAAATTCAACCCAATATTCATAATATACAATGATCCAAACAAGACACAATATGAAAATCATCAAATTAAGAAAATTTATATACAATTTTAACATAATTCATACATATATCAATAACCCAATAAAATCTGCTTAAGAATTCATTACAATTGAGACATAATCAAATCACCCATAATTTAGTCAAAAAAAGGAAATCAGGATTTGCATGGGTTCATGGAGCTTTTTTATCCAAAATAATCAAATTAACATTAATTCCATCATAATTCATTGATTTAAAACATTTTATGCAAGAACTCATGGCTAGAATTGGAAATAGAAGAATTCATCTTTTTGATAATTCTTGAAATTCATTGAAATTAGATCCTTGAAGAAAGAGGATTCAAGGATAAAACACCATATCTTAATTTTGATTAAAAACCCACAACATTGATGGAGAAAAACTTGGAATATCAGTCTTCTTCCTTGGAGCTTTAAATCTTCATCAATGGAGGTTTTTGGAGAGAAGAGATGGAGAAGTTTTATTTTGGACTTGAGGGTTTTGATTTGAATGGTGAATTGAGATTTAAAAAGGTTCAATAACCACCTATAATAACTCCCCAAAAAAACCAAAAGACCCCTGCACTTATAGGACCTTTTAACCAAGTCAATCTCAACTTAAATTTTTGGAATTATCGTCGGGAAACAAGTCCGCAGCGCGGAGCTGCTCCCGCATGTTTTTTGAAATTAAATTCTAAAAAAGTAGAGTCCGCCTCGTGTACGCAACGCGGACCAACTTTTGGCCCTCCTTGAACCAAGTCTGGGACACGGTCTGGTTCCCTACATGAACAACATGTTGCTGCCTTGGGCAGCTTGCTAGCCCAAGGCTTGGTCCTCCTCAAGGACCCCTAAGGCGGTCCTTGGGGAGTCGTTCTCGGACATTTCAACCCTAAACACTCTCGTCTAGATTTCAGGAACCTATCCTATCAATTTGAACCCCAAACAACACATAAAACATGCCAAGACACACTAAGACACACAAACACGTTTCAAGGTAAATCTTTTCGAACGTCATGGACGTTTGACCTCCAAACATCACCAAAACTTTAGACACTGCCTATAAACATCACTATAAATCATTTTAGTACTTTAGAACCTCATAGCACACGTGTTAGGCTCTAGTTTCACCTAGTTCATTTTTAGGGGCGTTACATAAATAGGAAATTTGAACTATTTATTTAACTAAAATTATTTAATTAATGATTAGTCTTTTAAAAAATAAAATTATTTTGTGCTTAAAGGGCCAACTCCAAAAGTCATTTATACCCTAGATCACCTTAGACCTTATTCTTGTTTGAGAAAAAAAATAATAACCTTGGAGGAAGACTTCAAGACTTCCATGATAACAAAATCACCGATCAATTGCCTCAGGTAAACCAGAATTCTCTCTATATTATTTATATGTGTAGATTTTATATTATTAGTATAATAGTATTATATTGAGTGAGTTAGACAAAAAAAAGATTTTGGAAAATTCTTTCTGATTCACGTGAAAATCATGATTTGAAGGCTTTCTTTTTGCCTGTGAGCAACTCATCCGATAGTGCCTTTGTAATTCTCAAAAGTTGATCCATAATTTATTTAAAAAGAAACAAATTTGAAGTGCTGCTTATTTTCTGTTTAATTTTGTTTTCCATTTTATGACTAGTACAAGGTACTGTTTGGCCATAATGATAGTTTAATAATATAGTAGTTATTAGAAAATTCTAATAAAGTGAGAGTAGTAAGAATATGATATTGGGCAAATCAATTTATGTTCATCAATTTACGTGATGATTACCATATTAAAGAGGAAATTAATGAGGGACTAATCATTGGCAAAAACAAGGTTTTGTACATTAATGAGATTCTATGTATTTTTGTTTGTGTATTATTATTATTATTGGGTTTTTTAGTCGCGGTTAAGGCTACAGATTATGTAACTAGTGCTTTAAATTTTAGATTTTTCTTATAGTTATTACTTTATTGTTGAAGTTTTAATATAGGTAATCAAATTTTGGTTATACAGTATTATATAAATATAGTATTTTGGTAAATTGAGATTTAACTCTAGGCTTAAACTTTAGAAATATGAGACTTGACATATTTACTTGGCACCAAGATTTATGAATTCAATTATAAATTAGGGTGATTTTTTGGATCTAGGTTAGACACTATAGTAATAAGGGTGTCTATTGCTTACGAAGATTGCATATTTGATAGATTGGAAATATTATGAAGCTTACTAAAAATGACAAACTCTTGAAGATTCATGGCACGTATTCGACATTCAATGTATGTTAAGACTTCCTACACTTCGTTGAGAGATGTCTTCTATTCAAAGATTAAAAATAAATTGTACAATGGATAAGGGTGAAAGATGGGGGTCTCGTACTAATGATGTGACAGACATTGGTACGAGTACCGGTGTGAATACAGGGAAAGTTTACTACCATATTATGATGGGTTGTAATTAAGAATGCCAAAGCATATGGGCATTAGCTAACGTATTTAGTGACTTGATTTCTTATGTGCGGATGTGTTTCTTTATCGAACCCGTATAATTGTGATAATTGAGGTGATTTTATGTCATAGCGACATTTGGTTTATTGAGATGTTGCATCATCCACTTTGATTGATATCATAGTGTACACATGCATTGACATGCGATTGAGTATGAGTAAAGGTCTAACACGTGGAGATCGTCCGTGTTGAGATTGAGTTATGATTATAATTTGGGCACGTGGAGTGATTATGAGTTGAACACGTGGAGATCGTTTGTGCTGGGGAATATTTGATTTTATGATAGTGCGTTGAGATCGTCTGCACAGACACCTGGAGATCGTCTGTGTTGGTATATGGACCTCGCGATTCCTCCATGGGTCATGAACTCTCGATGTATTTTCGAGGATTATAATGTATATACGGTTGAGTGAGTACTTGGAATTCGAGGCATATCATTTCATGGTGTCACATTACATTGCATCTCATTACATCTTTCATTTTTGTTTATTATGGGTTCTATTGGTGGTTGAAAAGTACGTAATATTTGATTTCCTCTATTTGATGGAGCTTGACTGGTAGATATAATATAGACTTGTATACATAAAGAACTATTTTTCTTACATAAACTCCTGTCACTACTTTTTCGTTGTCGGTCTATGAGATATACTGGATACACGTGGTTTCGTACTCATACTACATTTGTTGCACTCTTTGTGTTGCAGATTGGATTTCAATTTCGTGTGCATATCGTGGATCTTTCAGAACTGAGTTTTGAATTATCGTGGAATTCTGGTGAGCTACTTGGTTGTTCTGTGGTCCACACCTTCTTCTATGTCTATAGACGCTATCATTTTATTTTAGTATTTAGACAGGATATTTCTCTCGTCTAGATTTGTCGTTTAGTTCTAGACTTGTATCATAGTTTTGAAGCTCTTGTAATTATGACACTAAATTTTGGGGTGGTATTTCTATTTTCCGTATTTATTTTGAAGACTTGGTATGTTAGACATTATTTTGTTACTTACCTTTTCACGTATAAGTTGAATTGGTAAGCTTATTGGGTAAGCTTACCTATCGATTGGAAACATAGGTGCCATCAGGACTTGTGATTTTGGATTGTGACATCAACCTTAGACCCAACTAATTGAACCCAAATTCCACAAGATATCCCTATGTATCGTTGTTCATTGTATAGTTCGTAGAGTCTCAATTAAAGTTCAAAATTTTGCTAAGTCTGGATAACTTCGACGGATCTCTCCTACGATCCATAGACCACCCTACGATTTGTCACGTTCATTTGTAGGTAAATTACTGAGACTTGGAAATTTCAAGTTCCTCAAGATCATTCCTACGACACCCTGACCGTATACCCTTATCCAGGGCCATATACTGATATGTTGCATCAAGTCAGTTTCCTTCAACTTTTCAACTCAAACTTAACTTTCTAATTTTCGAGGTATTACAATATCTTTCCCTTGGGAATATTTGTACTCGAATGGGAATCAAGCTAGCATGAATAGAGTATAAAGAGATGTAACAACTCAACATGAATGCAATTTACATCAAAATACACATAATTAAGGAGTAATCAACTCCAAGCTAAAACATAACTATAAAACAATTTTCATGAAACATCTATGCATATGGAAACATGAGAATGACTAAAATACATGAATCTCAAATGATGAGCCATGAGAAACTTAATACTTCAAGCTAGAATAGGACCGAAGGGAAAGAGATCAGGATACCAGGACATCGTATCGCTTCGAGGTCGTGACACCCTAAGCTAATTGATTCTTCCAAAGGACTTTCACCGATGCAACTTCTTTATTTCTTAATTTCCGAACTTGACAATCAAAAATTCAACCGAAACTTCTTCATAAGAAAGACTTTTCTTTAAGTCTTAAGCTTTCCAACAATCTAATAGATGTAGGATCACCTGCACACTTCTTCAACAAGGAGACATAGAACACCGGTAAGGCAAATACAACTCGTAAGCTCTGTTACCAATGCTTCTTAAAATTTGGTATAGGACCCACATTCAAACCTCATCACACCCTTCATAGGTAAAATTTCCAAGTAAACTCAATAATCAACATTGAGCTAAAGATCTGTCCTCCTAGCATCGGCATGAGACAACACAAACTTCAAACACCTCTTATCATAGAGAGCCTAAAAAGGAGTTATACCAATACTTGAATGATAACTATTATTATAAGAAAACTTGATCAAAAGTAAAGGGACATTCAAATTACCCTCGAATTCAATCACCCAAGCTTTCAGTATATCTTCCAACATTTCAATAGTATGCTCGGCTTGCCCATCGGTCTGAGGATGAAAGACCATACTGATCTTGACTCGAGTACCAAGGCCTTTTCGGAAAGACCTCAAAAACTGTGAAGTAAACTTGGTATGTTGGTCAGGTATAATGGATAGGGGCACTCCGTCCAACCTAACCATTTTTGAGATATACAACTTAGCATAGTGTTCTTGTCTTCACAAGAATGAAATGAGTCGACATCATCATACGATCCACAATGATCCAAATCGAATTGTGTTTCCGCAGAGTGCGAGGTAAACCGATAAAGAAATCTATATTCATGTCTTCCCAGTTCCAAGTAGGCATACTAATGTCTGAGACAAACCTCCTGATTTCTGATGCTTAACTTTCATTTGTTGACAATTTATTCACTTAGCCATAAATTTCACTATGTTCTTCTTCACCCTATTCCACTAATAGACTTTTCGCAATTCATGATACATCTTGGTGGCTCCCGGGTGAATAGAATTTGATTTCTCAACTCCTTAACATTCAAAATACATAATCAACCTTGATAACTAACAAGATCATTCCCCCCCCCCCCCTTTCAGAGAAAGTCGTAATGGCTTATTTGGAAGCCAAGTTCTCCAAATCAACCAATATCAGAACAAAATCTTGCTTAGATTTTACATCCACACATAAGATGATTCCGGCCCATTTTGATCACTAATTCTTCCCTCATATGAATCAACCAAGTGAACACCTAGCCGAGTTAGTCTATGAACGTCGTGAACTAACTCTTTCTTACCATCCTTAATATGAGTCACACTACTCATTGTCAACAAACTAAGGGCATTGTCCACAACATTCACCTTACATGGGTGATAGCAGACGTTCATGTCATAGTCTTTCAAAAGTTTGATTCATCTCCATTGGCAAAGATTTAGATACTTATGCTTGAACACATATTGTAAACTTTTGTAATCAGTAAACACGCACAAAATGGATATCCTTCTGCGAACCATCGACCCTTGTACAAGTTGTTGACTAGTCCGTAAGAACATATATCAAGTCAGTTTTCTATAATTCTTCAACTCAAAGTGAACTTCCAATTCACGAGGTATTACATGGAGAGGATCCAAATATTTGTTGTTGGAAAAACAATTCTTATATTTTAAAAATATGTTATAATATATTATTGAGTTAACATCTTAAAAGGTAACTGGACTATAATAAATTATCTTTAAAATGTTTGAACTTTATTTTGTATCAGTAAAACTAATTAATTTAACGCTTTTATCTTTAAAAAAATGATTCATTTACATTTATCTTTAAAATAAAATCTTAAACACATAGGAGTCCAATACGTATACATCTAATAACTTGCTCTTTGATCATATGAGTTACTCAACCTTCGATATAAAAATGAGATTGTCTTCCCCTGAGTCCATGATTGTAATTTCTGAGATAGTTATTTACATGAGTGTAAGAAAAGTATCAAAGATAACGCAAACGACTTTCTTCTACTAATATGCTTACATGGTATGAGAGGTTCATCGAATATTCATAGCAATGAAAGGTTATATTTTTTCTGCCTTCATTCTCTAATTTCATGATATCGATAACTCAATGTAAATCTTTGAGTTTACTCATCTTTCATGTAAGGCACAATATGACATAGGGAAAAGGCATGGGTTCCTTCCTTGTATAGAAAAGTCAATTACACGCTTCAACTATCATAAATATCTATTACACACCTTTACTATTTAAAATTGAATTTAATACCACCCTGATATGTGCAACACCACTCTCAGAGTATGTGGTGTATTACACTCGCTGTCACATCAACGCCGTGTCAAAAAGCTTTATATCTTTTTTAAATTCATTTCTTTATTACTTAAGTTTTATTTTATTAATTACATTTTACAATAATTAATTTCTAATCAATTATTAAAGTTCTCTAATAATTATGTCTTCTAGATAGAAAAATGATAAAGAAGAAACTTTAGCAATGACCACCAAGAAAATTATCTGCAATCTGGAGTTTAGTCGTGGAGTTAAAGAATTCTTTCATTCCAAAATGTACCTACACAAATTTGTTTCAGATTCTTTCATTGATTGGTCATGGTTAATGAGGTTTCATTGTTATTTATTACGGCTTGTAGTTGTAAATATTTTTTCAGATTTCGGCATACATTCTTTGTTCTTTTTCCATGTTCTTCTTTGGGTTTTCTTAAAAAATTGAGATAATATAAAAATAATTTTATTCTCATTTAAATCGATCACTCAATTCACTCACAAATTTTCGTCGAAACTCCAACGATTGGAACCTCCGAATTTTTACTCCTATTTGAAGTAATTGTTTCTTCGTTGCGAGGGGGGGGTGTAAGAATTTTTATTTTTTTTTACTTTTATAACTATGTGACGCACATATTTTTTTTAATTATTACTATTTTGCCATGTCAGCTTCATCTTCAGGAGGTAAATAAAAATTTTTTAAAAGCAGAGGTGTGTAATAGGTCGTCATAATAGTTTAAGTGTGTAACTAACTTTTGGTACAAGGTCAAGGGGAAATCTATGTGTTTTCCCCAATGACATATTATCAAGGTAACAACAAAATACATGCATTGAATTTTTTGCGTTAACGTGATTTTATAATTTTGTTTATTTGTGGAGTATTACATATCATAGAAAAATAATTTAATTTCATATGTTAAATTTATTTTTATAATAATAAACGTAGTTGATTGAGTTTTTAAGATAAAAGTATTATGTTGAGTGATTTTACTGATACAAAAGAAAATTTAATGACTTTTTTAGATAATTTCTCATTGTTCAGTGACTTATTTTTTTATCATTTACTATCCATGAGTAATTAATGACCATTAATCATCCTTATTATTTATGTTATCATTTCGACTGATCCAGTTTACAATCCGAGTCAATTATATGGTGCTAAAAATGACTTATTGTTAAAAGCACTTTTTAGAAAGGTGAAATGACATGGGCGACCCTTATACTTGACTCGAATTGTAAGTCAAAACCTTCTACTTTACGAATTTTCAACTAGACACTTAAACTCATTGAATAAGAATTTTAAGCCCCTCATTCATTGTGTACCTCACTCTCTCTGACATGAATGACACTTTATATTCACGTTCAAAAAATTAATGCCACATCATATTCGTATCAATGGCCATGTCATTTTAATATTCATCTTCTAAGAAATACTTTTTGTACTTGAATTTAATGTGAAAAAAATTGAATGTGGCTAGAAATGATATTTTACAAAAACAAATCAGTCATTTTTTTCAAGAGCTTAACCTTTGTTTCATCTTATTAAACAAAAATATCAATAAACTAAACGAAACACATAAAACATATGAAAACTGCAGAACATAAAATCGGAGAAATGAAGATCACCGAAAAGATGAACAGAAAATGGTGAATTTCGACGAAGTTACAATTTCTGGTCTGTAATAATGGGTTTTTTTAATCTTAATTAAACTTATACATATACTGACTTTTAAGAGTGTTGTCAGACACTCATATGACTAAGCAAAATATGTTACAAAAGCTTGGTCAACGTCAAAGCTTAAATTTTTTATTTTGAACGATTTTAAGTGTATATAGTTCAAATTTTATGAAGTAAAAGGGTCCAATTTATAATCTATGTCTAGTATAAGGACTTTTCAGGTTATCCCGCCTTTTAAAATAGCTTTACAGAGAACTTCTTTTGATAATTCATTTGAAAAACATATTTGATAAATATATCGTGTTTGACTAATTTCATAAACATTAAATTTAAAAAAAATGCTAAGTATCAATGTACTTTTAAAAATTAAGATTATTTTAAAGAGAGAAATTATTTTATTTATCTATTGTAAAAGAAATATTAATTCTTATTTTTATTAAATTATAATGTACATATTAAATTTTTCAATTAATATTGTACATATAAAAATAAAAATAAACTAAATATTGATATAATCCTGCAAAAATATTATTTTTATTTCTTTTCTAATCCTACAAAAATATTGTTATTAACATTTTTGCTAATTCTGTAAAATAAAATAATGAAATTAATATAAAAAATACAATTCTTAAAAGAAATTTAACCAAACATATTAGTTAAGTTAACTAATTAATAAGGGATATATTGGTTAATATGTATATAAGTAAGGGATATTTTGGTCCTAAAAAAAATAATTTCCAACTTCTGCTTCTGCCTTTTTCTAAGAATCAGAAATTTTGAGTTTCTTCCCAACAATAGAAAAGCTACTTCTACTTTCATTTAAAAGCAGTTTTATTAATTTTCCAAACACCTTTATTTTTTTTTGTAAAAAATATCTCAAAATAAGTAGTTTCATCCTCTCAATAGTAATTGTCAAGCAATCTCTAAGTTTGATTAACCATTAATACTTTTTGAATTCTTATATTGATTACCGATTTCAGTATCTACAATTTGCTACTCCTCTAATTTATTTTTATTTGTTCAATATATTAAAGATAATTGTCTAACTTTATTTGTTCAGTTTTAAAAATTAAAAAATATTTATTATTTTCTGTGTATTTTATTCTTGTTGTAAATATTATTTATTTTAATATTTAAATAATTTATAATTAATAAGTGTGATATAGTAAAATTGTTTCTATATTTATTATTTTTTGAAAAGTGTGTCAACATAAACACAAAAAAGTAAAAATGCACGGAGAAAATACATACAATATACATTGAAAAGCCTTTAATGCTTTGATAATGCTTAATAATTGAGATGCTACTCTTTCTATCTAAACATTATCTCCATGTAAAATTTTCTTCGACTCAACTTTTAATTAAGAAGCAAGAAGATGCATGAAGAGAAATTTCTCCTTTCTATTTTCTATTATGCTAGATTTTTTATTTTATTAAATCTTTGTTAGTTTTTTGTTCTTAATAATTTCATAAAAGAGGGGCTTCTTGTTTTGGACAATGTCTTTAGTACACCTCAATAAGCTATGAGAATTCTTTATAAGTTTGTGATTAAGTATTTTTCATAAAATTTCCTACAATATTTGCAACATGGGATAAGGTAAAAGTTGTCTAAATCCAAAATAACAATAAATTTAGATAATTACAAATCCCACGTCTGAAATTTCTCGCATCGGAAAGCTACCTTTAATAATACTTTGACTATGTTACGTAAAATTGAATTAATTTTTTTTTATGTTTTCCCCCGACAATATAAATTAGGTTGAATTAATGGGAAGAAGAAAAAGGTTTAGGGCTTGAGTTTTGAGGGAGATTCCCGGTGAGAGGAACTAATTATAGTGTTTATCAATGTTTTGAGTTTATTACACTCAATCACTACTAGTAGGGTGTAAGACCCCCAAAATGAGTTAGGGTGTATAGAGCCTAAAATTTTTGTCTTAAGGTTCTGAGGTCGTAAAATGGCTTAAAATATGGTATAGAGGCAGTGTGTAAACTTTGAGGTGATTTGGAAGTCAAACGTCAAGGGACGACCAAGACGTTCGACGAATAGTCACCTATGTGCCTCATATGTCTATGCGTGCTTGTAATTGTATGTCATGAGCTTATGAAGTCTTAAAATAAGTTATAATGATGTTTAATGGTAGTATATGGAGTTTCGTGAAGTTTGGAGGTCAAACGTCCAAGACGTTCGAAAGATAGCCTTAAGACATACATGTGTATGTCTTGATGGGGCCTATCCTGTTTGGACGTGTTACGTGTATTTGTTTTGGGTGAAACTGATGTGGGAGGTCTAAAACTTGTTAAGATTTGTATTTACGTTGGAAACGTCCGGGTACGACTTCTAAAGGGCCCTGCAAAAGGGCCCACAAGAAAGACCCAAGGTTGTCGAGACACTGCCTTGGCAGTGTCAATCGACTGAACCAAACGACGCCCAGTTAGTTGACCAACGGCCCGTTGGTGATTTCTCATGGATGGACACTTATCCTGGTCAAGTATCAACCAAATAACAGGCCAAGGTCCAATCGACTGAAGCCATAGACGGCCCATCGATGGACCTACTGGCCGTCGATGGTGGCCTGCAACTGGTGCCTGCGCACTGCCCACTTAAAGGATGAATGGGAAATTCACCCCACGTCCTAACCTGACTCTAATTGATTTATTTACCTATTGTTGGGTGTATATAAGTGATCTAAAATGTGTCCAACCCATTCCCGATCTCATTCACACAAATTAAACCTTCCCTCCAAAACCAATTCTCCCTAGAAACCTCCATTGTTCTTGAAGCTCAAGAACAGCTTGTAGATTGGATTCTCATGGTTTTTAGAGGTTTTCAACTATACAAAGGTATGGTAATCCTTCATCTCCAAGTAACCTTTTACTCTGAGAGTTAATCTCAAGTTTTCAAAGAAGGTTTCATGATCAAATCTCTTCTTATTCAATATAGACATGTGTTCTTTCTAAAAATGTTTTAAATGGTTAAATCATGATGAATTGATGTTAATGTATTGGTTTGAACGTGATTTTAATCCAATTGCATGATGAACCCATGTTCCTTCCCTAAATCAATTTAGTCCTTGCATGGGCTTTGTGATCATGGTTTGTGAATGGTTAAATGGTGATTCTCTTACGTTGAATTGCATATACCTACTGTTATTTACGTGAATTGATTATAAATTAATGATGAAGTACCCATGTGGATCAATGTGTGAAGAATTAAAACATGCCTAGTTAGAATTATAGGAGTTCTTTGTAATTTTGACCTTTTTATGAATAAAAGTAGAATTCGATTATGTTGTGGTTCTTGTAGGTACTGTCTTATGTTAATAAATTGGTTGAATTGTGAATATAAATATGGTATGATCAAAGTAAATAAGGCTTGGTGTTAATTGATCTAGGTGCTTCTAAGCTATTAAGTAGTAACTTGTGATCTTGACGTAAGGTTGGTTGTTATGTGATTCAAATATGGCGAATTTCCTTAGCTACTGCCTATATGTGTAACATGATGATTATTTAGTATAATTGATTTAATATGAATGGATAACAATGGAATTGGTAACGATTGATTTAAGTCCTTCTAGCCTATAGACATTGAGAGAGTAATGTATATGTTGTGATCTATATTCTAAGATGAATAAAGCATGATTTAGACTTGATTTATATGGCTTTAGTTACTTCCCAAGGTTGGTATTATTGGTATATTATGAATGTTAGCCATGGTAATCAAAGTAAAGTATATTAGTAAGTGATATATGACTCTCTACTTTCTAGTATATATGTGATGCCTTGTATTATGTTATAGTATGATCTTGTAGCGATTTGTACATGATTTTTTTATGATTAAAGTGAATATAGCTACTGCCCTATATATATAAATTGTTGATGAACAAGGTGTATTGATCAATGATGATCAAATGGTGAGAAATTGGTAAGAATGCTTATCTCTTCTACTTTCCTTATAGTATGGTAGTTGATGGAGCCTTGTATGACATTTTGTGGTATGGTCCACTTATGGTGGAGGTGTTTACTTTATGGTCATTTTATATGTGTTGATTATGGCCTTGAAGGAAAATTGATGAATATATGAGTGTGTGGTTATGATGATCACACTATGTGAAGTTTATGCCTACTTTCCTATTCTAGTTGTGATATAGGTTGTATGGCTATTGTATAAGCATGTGTATATTTATGTTGGAGTAAAATGTAGGTGCTGCCATTGATGAGTCAAAATGGTTAAAGTATCCCTTACCTATGTACCCCTATGTGAATGCATGAATAGCCAAAGTTAGAAGTCTTAAGTGTAATATGAAGTTGACTTGTCTCCTATGTTAAATTATGTTGTGTGGTTTATGCTTGAAAGTGTAATATGGTCTTAAGATGGTGGCTGCCTCAATGTGTTGTTGATGGTCATTATGTGATCATGTTGACCAATGTACACACACTCACACTTAGTGCATGCTTAAAAGTAGTAAAGGTTCGTGGTGTCTAAATAAAAGGTAGTTCTCATATTCACTAGTGTCTACTACTATGCATATAATGTATAAGTATGTGAAGTATGTTATGTATTCCTTAACTAGGATGACTTGATAGGTGTACTAGTATGGTCAAGGGTATGGAACCTTGTCTATGCATTGCACATGTGTACCTTGATAGGATAGTTCCTAGGTTTGATTTCTATGTATATGAATGTGAATGTATGGGCATGTTATGAATATGACTTATATGGTATGATGAAGTATGAATGTGCATAGAGTCTTAGCGGGTTTATATGAAAGGATTGCTCATATAGTTATATCTATAGACTTATGCATTGATATATGTATATGTGTGATATTTATGTGTTATGTGAAAGGTTTGCTCACATATATGTACACACACATGAATAATGATCTAGTAAATAGAGGGGCCTTGAGAGGGGTGCCCAAGAATACTCTAAAACTAGATAGGTGCTTGAATATGCTATAAGCATATGAGGAATGAATATCCTAAGCCTGTGTTTTCTGAAAAATGTAATTAAAGGCTTTTCAATAAAGGGAACTTATCTTAGCACCGAGTGAACTTGACAATGAGAGGTGTTGACTTTCCTTTGAGGAAGATTCACCATATGTTCCTTATAGAGTGTTGACTTCCCTTAGAGGAATATTCACCTACGGATCCACATGAGGTGGTGACTTCCCTTTGAGGAGGCTCACCCATGTTTTCTCATGAGCGGAGGCCCCAAGTGCCCAATGGCATGTAGAGGGATTATACCTATCTCTTAGTTCCATAAACTATGCTTGCCACATAGGATCTAGCAAAGTGAATTCACTTAGGATGCTCGGATGTATGTTAATGTTCTACCTTGGCTAGGTAGGGACACCTTCCATTGATGTAAGGCTCTACAACACCAAATTCCATGTTTAGCACCCATGGTCTTAGTGTCGGTTAAGGTTGTAGCTTCCCTAAAGTAAAATGGACAATGGAACTAGGATGACTTAAGGGAGGTTACTTAGGATAGGTGGAAGTAATGAACCCATCTAGACATTGCACAAGTAGCTCCTTAGGAAGTCCTAGGAAAGTGACCTAATGTGTATGATTATGGTTATGTCTTTATGCATGACATTGTAGTAATTCTCTACTTGTTATAAAGATGTGCATGGTATGAATCTATATGATGTAATCTTATCCTTATATGCACTATGTTGGTATAAATAACTCTATGATGAAGGTTGTTGACATGAATGAAGTTGTCTTCACTTATATGTTGATGTATGAATTGAATGTTAAGGTTTGCGGTCTCATGATGGATTTACTAAGTATGTGTGAGGTTATGGGGCTTCACATGTACATTGCACTAGTAGACTAAGATTGGGGTCATGAATAAGGTCTTAAAATGATGAGTATGAAAAGAAGTAAATATATGTGTAAATGGATGTAACTTACTGTAAAGCCAATAAGTCTTGACTTAAATGTGTCTATGATATGTCATGCTTCTATTATGATATGTGTTGGCTTAGGTAGGTTATATATATACTTTCCTTGTGGTCTTAAGGTGATGCATTGCACCAAGTATCACTATAGGGTTACTTGGGAGGTTAATGAATAAAAAAGAAGAGAGTTCACTGTTAAGGAAAATGAGCTCACTGTAAAGTGACCTCAACTATGGCTTAAATTCTATATGTGATTTTATATGATGTTTGTCCCTTGAATATGTTTATATGAAGTATGTGAATGATGTAAATACTATTGTATAAAGGTTTTATGGAGATTTACTCAAAATGGCATAAAGTATGATTTCAAGAAAATGTCCCTTTTAAATGCATGTTTTTGCATGGTTGTCATACTTAGTGCATTCTTGTACTAACTCCATTCTTCTCTACTTTTTACACAAAGTGTAGGTTATGGATGCTTAAAGGATGTCTATATGATTGAGGAGCTTGATATGTGATTCTCAAGATCAAGGAAAGGAATCCTTAAGTCCAAGGATTCCTATGCTATGTCTTAATTGTAAAGTGTTTAAAGTTGTACTTATATTTATGTCTTAAGGGTCATGTCCCTAATGTACTCTAATGTTGTTGAGTCTAAGATGACAAAGAGACTTAAGGTCTAAGTATGTAATATGATATTTTATATATATATATATATATATATATATATATATATATATATATATGAAGTAAAGTTTCTAGCATATGATGTGTTATGAAAAGTTTTAAATTTTCCGCTAAATTTACTATGTCAATGCGATGAATGATAACTATGGGCTTGTATAAGACCTCCGAGAGGTCAAGTACGCCATGTTACTTGTAGGGGGTGCTCCCCGTATGTGACATAGGGTGTACAATATCGAACCAAACCGCAAATCGAGTCAATCCGGAAAAAAAGTATGACTAGTGGTTTGATTTGACTTGGTTTTGATATTGAAAAAAAAATTCTATATTTGGGTTGATTTGGTTTTAATTAAAAAATATAACCCGGCATTATATAAGTTATTTTAAGATTTATTTTATACATAAAAATACTTAATTTGATATAATTTTAAAATATTTTTTATACTATTTCATAGTTTTATCTTTTAATATATTATTTCAAGTTTAAAACTTAGAATTCAGAATGGTCTAATAAAGATTATGGTTCATAGATGTTAATAATTATAATAAAACTTAAATCTAAATCAAATTAATACTAATGCAAAAAGAAAATCAATTCAACACTAAGAATGACAATAATATTGAATATTTGTTCTTTAGTTTTACATTGGTTTAGATAATTAAAATACATAATTTAATTTTTAATTTTCCTTATTTAGTAATGTAACTAATACTTATTAAACTTATTTTAGTACGATTTAGTACTTTTAAATTATGATCATTTTCATTATGACTTTACAATATTTATTTTATACGATGATTTGACTATTGTTTTTCATTGAATATTTTTGTGTCATCAATACTCATCTCATATTTTGTGTTATTTTTTTAAGAAACACCTTAGATAATTGTATTTTGGTTGACCTAAAGAAGTAGTTGGAGCACAAATTAATTATATGTTTGTATGCAAATTTTACCGAAGAAATTCAAAAATCTGAAAAAAAAATTGAGGTTTATTATTTGGTTTGATTTATAAATTTAAAAATTCAACATAATGGTTTGATTTGGTATTTGAAACAACTGAACCAACCCGATGTTGAAAAGTCTAAAGAAAATCGAATTTTATTTGTTTTGTTTGGTTTATAAATTTAAAATTTTTATACAAATGGTTTGGTTTGATATTTGAAAAATCCGAACCAACCCGGTCATGTACACCCCTAACTACTAGTATTCATAAAAATCTTCTTAAGCTTCTCATTTTACTTTTAACGAGATGATTTATAATCACATAATTATCTATGTCTTATATTAAACCATAAATTTTAAGATTCCTTTTTTACTTTTAATTTCATACTCAATCAAACACCTTTAGATAAATCGACAACAAGAGGACTAATAAGTTGAGAAGAGTGCTAGTCAAACATTACAAACTAAGAATTAATGATCAGCTAAATTAAATGGAAGAAGAGAAATAGTAATCACATCACTTTCTTTTTTGTGACATTATCTGAAAAGGAAACATCATTTATTGTTCTCACTGTAATAATTGGAATATTTGTAATTAAATGTAGTATCATCTGTAAAATAAATAAAAAATGATGTAACACATTATAAAGGATCGTAGATGAGATTTTGATTTTCCATCTCATCATAATCCTTTCAAATATTATGTACCCCCAATTAGAAAATAATGAATATATATTGTCATCATGACCAGAAAGAGTCCCAAGTTGTGTCACCAAGATACCAAATATCAGTATTATCATCATATGACAAAGGGGTTGAATCTTGATTTGGATAGTGGTGATCTGATGATAATGATTGTTTTTTGGGTATTAAAGTCATCAAATTAGCATTTTGGGATTGTAAATTAGAGATTTGAGCTTGTGCCAAAGCAACTTGTGCTTGGAGTTTAGTCATTTGGTCATGAAGATGGGAAATTACACCAGCACTCCCATATATTGGATCTCTCATCCTTGCATTTGCTTCATAAACAAGGCTATTAACTGCATCTCCTCGTTGTGTTGCTGGAAGATCCTGAAACCACATATGAAATATAGTTTGTTATTTACTTTCTATTTTAGTTCGACGTTAATGAAATGATTTATAGTTACACAAACATTTCGGACGTATTTCTCTCTTTCTTTCTTTGCGTTGTACTTAAACTGTTAGCGGAAACATGAAACTAAAGAACAAGGAAGAACAACAATATTTAACGTGGTTCGGATCAAAATGATCCTACGTCCACCAAAGAACAACTGCACCAATATTTATTTCACTCTACAAAGAATACAAGTGAAATACTACAAGAGAGAGAACACAAATGCCTTAGAAGATGAGAAGGCAAGTGAGAGGATGATTTGAAAATGAATTAAGAGCTACCTATTTATAGGAATAAATTCATCCTATTGATGTCATCCATGACATCACTATGTGTCAAAATTGTCAAGGTTAAGAATATGAAACCATTTTATGGTTTACCTAAATTTCACCTACCAAGATACAATCTTTGACTTTTATTTTGTACTAATTATCTTCCTACCAAATATTCATGTTAATTCATCTTCCATTTAGTTTGATTCCACAAGAACCAAAACCAACTCTTTCAATCTCCACCTTGGTTTGTGTTCCAAGCATGCGTATAAACAACTGTGGCCAAAACTTCTAACCTTACTGGGCAATCCCATTGTAAGAAACAAGAAGAATCAAACCTTTGTTGAACATACCAGCTCCACCTAGCAGTTGTTCTCTTAGAGTTGCATCAATTGATGCATACTCCCGCCAAGTCCTTGCAGTGTGCAAACTTGGCAAACCGGACTATTTTGATTAACATGTCTGCAGCGTTATCGTCTGTGATAACCTTCTCAACCTTGATAGCTCCCTTTTCTACGACATCTCGAATAAAATGAAATGTGACATCAATGTGTTTGGTGCGCTCATGAAATCTTTTATTTTTAATCAAATAAATAGTACTTTGACTATCACATTTTAGAATTGATTCAAGCTGAACCGAACTCAATTCTGCCACCAAACCTTTCAACCAAATAGCTTCTTTCACTGCCTCCGTTGCTGCCATATATTTTGCCTCTGTTGTAGACAAAGCAACAATCGACTGTAAAGTCGATTTCCAACTAACGGCACTGCCAACGAGAGTAAAGATGTATCCAGTTGTGGACCTCCTTCGATCAAGATCCCCTGCATAGTCAGAATCTACATAACCGAGAATTGAAATACCTTCACTTTTCCGGAAGGTTAGGCCAACATCAGGAGCTCCTTTGAGATATCTCAATATCCACTTGACAGCTTCCCAGTGCCTTTTTCCTGGATTTGCCATGTACTTGCTTACCACACTTACAGATTGGGCAATATCTGGACGTGTGCATACCATAGCATACATAATGCTACCAACTGCACTCGCGTAAGGAATCTTTGACATATGCTCCACCTCATCCATAGATTGAGGCATTTGTAACTCTGAAAGCTTGAAATGAGAAGCTAACGGTGTACTTACAGGCTTGCTCATATGCATATTGAATCTTTCAAGAACTTTTCCGATGTACCTCTTCTGAGAAAGATGTACAACACCATTTTCTCTTGAAATTTCCATTCCAAGGATTTTCTTTGCAACTCCTAGATCCTTCATGTTAAATTCCTTGCTCAACAGTTTCTTCAAAATATTTATCTCTGTGATGTTGTTAGCAGCAATAAGCATATCATCAACATACAACAATAGATAAATCATAGAGTTACCAGACATCTTCTTGTGATACACACAACTATCAAATGCACTCCTCGAAAATCCATGTGTAGTCATGAATGCATCAAACCTCTTGTACCACTGTCTAGGGGATTGCTTCAAACCATACAAAGACTTCTTCAGTTGGCATACATGGTCTTCTTTTCCTTCAGCTAGGAAACCTTCAGGCTGATCCATATAGATTGTCTCTTCTAGATCACCATGTAAGAAAGCAGTTTTGACATCAAGCTGTTGAAGCTCTAAATCAAATTGTGCAACCAATGCTAGTAGCACGCGAATTGAGCTATGTTTCACAACTGGAGAAAAGATCTCATTGTAGTCAATTCCCTCCTTCTGACTGAAACCCTTTGCAACCAATCTCGCCTTGAACCTAGCAGCTTCCACTTCTGGAATACCTTCTTTCTTTCTGTAGACCCATTTGCATCCAACTGTCCTCATCCCCTTTGGCCTTTTAACTAAGACCCATGTCTCATTTTTGTGAAGAGACTCCATCTCTTCCATCATGGCTAACTGCCATTGTGCAGCATCTTTGCAAGAAGTTGCTTCAACATACGAAGAGGGCTCGAGATCCTTAATCTCTTCTTCTGCAGCTACGAACGCATGTGCAATCAGATTTTCTTGCTCTATAAGACGTTCCGGTTTCCGTATCTGCCTTTTGTCCCTTCCCTTCGCAATTGTGTATGGTTCATTGAAAGCAAGTTCTTCAAGATCTGCATCTTTTGACTCATCAATTTGAGTCTCTTGATCCCGTTCCTTGGTAAGCTCCACCGGTAGCTCCACCTGCTCGTTGTTCTCGTTTCTAGATAACTCCACAGAAACTTTACGAGGATCAAGTATAGAGGATTCATCAAAGATAACATCTCTACTAACTACAAATTTGAGTAAAGACAAACACCATAGTTTGTACCCTTTCACTCCATCTACATACCCTACGAATATGGCCTTTTTAGCCCTTGGTTCAAGCTTACCTTCATTAACATGATAATAAGCTGGACACCCAAATATTCGCAAGTATGAATAGTTAGAGGGTTCACCTGACCAGACCTCATTCGGAGTCTTAAATTCAATCGCTGATGCTGGAGACCGATTGACAATATGAGAAGCAGTATGAACTGCTTCAGCCCAAAATACTTTGGACATCTTAGCTTGTAAGAGCATACAACGATCCTTCTCAAGAAGAGTTCTGTTCATTCTCTCGGCAACTCCATTCTGCTGTGGTGTGTGCTTGACCGTCTTATGCCTTGCGATCCCATGAACCTTGCAGAAATTATTGAACTCTTCACTGTAAAACTCCAAGCCACTGTCCGTGCGAAAATACTTGATTTTTCTCTCCATTTGATTTTCAACCAAAATCTTCCACTCTTTAAATGCTTCAAAAGCATCACCTTTTGTCTTCAGGAAGCGCACCCAAACCTTTCGTGAAAAATCATCAATGAATGTGAGAAGATACCTCTTTCCTCCCTTCGATGGAAGCTTAGAGGGACCCCATAAATCTGAATGGATGTAGTCTAGCACCCCTCCCGTCTTGTGCTTGCCAGTGCTGAAGCTGACCTTTTTCTGCTTCCCTAAGACGCAGTGCTCACAAAATTCAAGTGTGCTGATCTTCTCACCATTCAAAAGGTTGCGGTTGCTCAACATCTCCAATCCTCGTGCGCTCATATGGCCTAGTCTCATGTGCCATAATTTTGCCTTGTCATCATTAGATAACTGCAATGTAGATGCATTTACAGAGCCAATAATGGTGCTTCCCGCAAGTGTGTAGAGGCCATCCTCTAGCTTGGCCTTCAACATGACTAAAGACCCTTTAGTCACTTTCATAGTTCCTCCTTCACTCATGTACTTATAGCCTTGTTTATCTAAAGTACCCAGGGAGATCAAATTCTTCTTTAGATCATGAACATGACGGACTTCTGTAATAGTCCTCACGATTCCATCATGACAGCGAACATGAACTGAACCAATGCCAACTATTTTACAAGTTGCATTATTGCCCATTAATACAGTTCCTCTGCTTGTTTCATAGCTGCTGAACCAATCTTTTCGAAATGTCATATGCAGAGTACAACCAGAGTCTAAGACCCATTTGTTGTCATAGACTCCACTATTGCATGATGTTGTTAGTACATAATCATCATCATTATCATGTACTTGCTCAACAATGGATGCGCTCGCCTTTTCTTTGGACTTCGACATAGGGCAATCTCGTTCAAAGTGCCCCTTCTTGTGACAGCCCCAACATTCCGCATTCTTTTTGTTCACACGAGACTTTGATCTGTACTTCGATTTTCTCCTTCCCTGTTGGCTAGTACGACCTCTTACAAAGAGTCCACTAGCTTCGTCACTTTTGTCTCCTTCAAAATGCATCCGCACATCACAAGAGTTTAGTGCTTGCCGCACTTGCTCAAGTTTAATAGGTTGTTTGCTATACATCATTGAATTCTCAATATCACGATATTTTGAAGTCAATGAAAATAGCAAAGAACATGCAAGCGTCTCCTCGTCCTTTTTAATTCCAGAAGTTTGTAAGTCCATCACAAGTTTATTGAACGCATCTAGATGGTCTTGCAACAAAGTACCTGAATCCATCTTAAATGTATGAAGACGCCGTTGTAACAACATCCTTGTTGTCACTGACTGGTCCTGGTAAAGCCCTTCCAGCTTTTCCCATAACTCTTTGGCCGTCTCTTCGGTACTTGTACTCACTTCACAAAGTACGTTAGGTGCAAGGGACAGTTGGATTGCACTCAATGCATCTCCTTCAATCTTTTCCTTGTCGGAATCCGATATCTCATCGGGGTACTTTCCGTCAATAGCATGGATTGAACCTTCCCTCCGCAGTAACGCTATCATCTGGATTTTCCAGATATTGAAGTTATTGCGCCCACTAAATCTATCAATTTCAAACTTCATGGAACTCATTTTTTTACTTGTTCTTCCTTTTCTACTACAATGTATTTGGAACTACAGAAAACCAAAGTAATCCTTTTCTGATGTGGAAGTTCAGACTGTGCTGTAACCACAGAGCATACTCAGACAGAACCTTGGCTCTGATACCAATTGTTAGCGGAAACGTGAAACTAAAGAACAAGGAAGAACAACAATATTTAACGTGGTTCGGATCAAAATGATCCTACGTCCACCAAAGAACAACTGCACCAATATTTATTTCACTCTACAAAGAATACAAGTGAAATACTACAAGAGAGAGAACACAAATGCCTTAGAAGATGAGAAGGCAAGTGAGAGGATGATTTGAAAATGAATTAAGAGCTACCTATTTATAGGAATAAATTCATCCTATTGATGTCATCCATGACATCACTATGTGTCAAAATTGTCAAGGTTAAGAATATGAAACCATTTTATGGTTTGCCTAAATTTCACCTACCAAGATACAATCTTTGACTTTTATTTTGTACTAATTATCTTCCTACCAAATATTCATGTTAATTCATCTTCCATTTAGTTTGATTCCACAAGAACCAAAACCAACTCTTTCATAAACTACATTACATAAGTTGAGCCAAAGGGAGTAATACTTTTCATTTTCCAAGAATCAATACAGCTAATCTAAAGTGAAAATTGAATAAAATAAACTTAATATGTGGGGATCTCTTTTTTTTTCTTTTTTCTTTTTTCTTTTTTGTATTTTCCTTGTGTCTGTGTGAGAGTGCGACTAGAGGGATCTACTCAGCACCCCCTCACTTTTAATCCAAAAACAAAAAAGGTGAAAGCTCCAACGATTTAAAAAAAAAAAAAGAAAAGAAAAGAAAAGTGTATTGCTTGCTAGTTTTGGCTAATACCTTTTTTTGGCTAAGGAACATATGCATGATTGGTCTTAATAATGGCTAACTAACTCGTTTCAAATTTATTTTATTCTTTTCATTTCTTTCCATGTTTTTTAATATTTGTGTTCACCAATATTCGTATAATAAAAGAAGCATAATAAATTTATACTAGTATTTACCTGCAGCAACTTGATGATGTTGCTTGCTCCAAATATTTTATGAGCGACGATGAATTTCATGGGCTCATTTGGTGGAAAGTAAGGCTTTAAAAGGCAATCTTCCAAACATCGGCGACGGAGAAATTTACACGCAGCACAAGGAGTAAACAGATTTCTATTTTCTGTTGAACAAGAAGAATAATCAGCTATATACAATTTTATCTTTAATTATCTTCTTATTAAAATTTTGTATTTCACTTTTCTGTTTTTTGTCATTTGGCATGTCATATATATATATATATAGACTAGCTAGAGTGTCAAACATATATAACATGTCGTGTTTAATTAAAGGAAGGTCAAAGTTCATAAGTATATAATAACGTAATACTACAGAGTACTATTACCACTTAAGGAAAATATGTTAAGTATTGTATGGACAACGTGACTTTGAAATATTTTTCAAGAACAAGACGCGTTCCTTTTCTTCTCCGAAACTGCCAAGCAGATGCAGAGGAAACTTGTTACTTCTATTAATGCAGCGAGGGTGCAGTGGTGGTGGGACTGTTTCATTCTTAATCAGATGTCGTTTTGGGTTTGAGTATATTTGGTATGGAGAAATTTTTGTTCTGAGTGTCACCCCTAAATAGACCATGCAGTGCGCAATCCGGATTTAATCGAGGCTCCAATATGAATTGTGCACACAGCGATGGGAAACCAAAATAGATATAATATGACCGATTAATTATATGTATACTAGTTCCTAGATACGCAACGTGTATTTCAAAGTTAATTATTCTTTAAAAGTGTGTAGGTACTCTTTTTGTTTCAAATTGAGTGACCTGTGTGGTTTGACTTGCCATAGAGTTTAAGAAAGTAAAACAAAACTTTTAAATTTTATGGTGTAAAACTGAAAATTTGTAAAATGTACCAAAATATTTTTTAATATTGTGACCTTAAACATTTCACGTGAAAAATTGAAATTAATAAATTACTAAAAATGGAAAGGTTGTTCTTTTTTTAAGAAAATTAAAAAGAAGAGTAAATTAAATAAATTTAAACGGAGAAAAAATATATATAATATATAAGTGTTAATTATTTTATACAAATTCTATAATTGTAAAATAGAGATTTCTCCTAATTAACAGTTATGGAATAGTGGATTTTTCTTTAGATGTTGTAAGTTTCAATTTCGTCGCAATTTCATATTTCCTACGTAGAAATTTACTATATCTATAGTTGAAGGTTTATTTTAATTTCTATCACATTCCTCTATTTCCAAAATAGGAACTCACCTAGCTCACAACTACACTATTCATTATATATCTCAATGTTGTAAGAAAATGATTTTGAAAATATAAAAATCGTTAATTTTTTTAAAAGAAAAATCACTCCTACAATCTAAAATAGTCATTATACGTTTAATAAAAAAATTGTTTTTCGATTACTACTATAATTATAAACTTGCAACAGATTAAAAGATTTTATTTTCAAGCTTTTCAGGGGTTTAATTCCTTTCAAAATGATATTGTTTTCATCTATCTACACTACAAAAAACTAATAAAAAATGACGGTCAAATTTTAATTTATATAAAATTATCAAAATAAAATATTTGTATATAAATATTTGTATAAAGCGAGAAAGAGAGAGACAAAAGAGAACTAGTATGGGAAATCTATATGTACATAATTATAAATGTATATGACGAAAATATATGTATTTATATATATAATTTTCTCTCGCTTTAGACAATACGAAAACTTGGTGTTTTGAATATTTTCATCACAGCTAGTTCATTGAAGATATGGAGGGCAGTGGAGTAATTAACTTGACCTCACTAATTAGTTGTCAGTAGTTTAGCAGTTAGCTGTTGTTGGGATGAGTTAAATGTGAGTATTTATGTTATTGTGGACAGGTGTAGGACTGTGATAGGTTGTAAGTATAGTTAGTGAAATTGTCATTTACATTGTCAGATACAATTGTATCGTGTAATTTACCATGTTGTTGCTTTAATTAGAATGTTATCCTTTCATGACCCTAGCTAGTCTTAGGGGTCGTTTGGTAGAAAGAGTGATAATGCAGGGATTAGTAATGCAGGGATTAATAATGCAGGGATTAGTAATGCAGGGATTAATAATGCAGGGATTATTTTTTATCAAGTGTTTGGTTCATTATCTCCAACCTAATCTTGTGTGTGGCGTAAGATTTTACATGAAGCTTATTTTCAATTATACCCTTAAAAATATTTTGTGATTTTTTATTTTATATATAGCATTATGACATATTTTCATGTTCATTCCATTGGTGAGCTTCAATGCATTCTATTGATCAATATTACTCATCACATTCTCCTATTTTCTCAAATGTTACTATTTCGTGAAATGAATTGTTATAGAGGATTTGGGAATTAAATAATCATACAAGATAAGTGCTATGAGCAAATGTAGAAGGCTAGACAAAATGCAAAAAAATGAATCCATATCCACAACACCTTCATATGTCAAATAATAAAACAACACATTTAACATGAATATAGTTTATGTTAATAAGTAAACACAACACAAAATTACCTGAGAATAATTTAAAACGTTGTGATCATTGGGCAAAATTGAAGAAACATATTTTTTTAGTAACTAAATATTTATAGTACCAAGTAAGAAATCTCTACAATGTCCCAAAGAGCAGACCCGCCAACAAAAAAAATAATTCTCAAATTAACCTCAAAAAATACGCATAATAATTGATAAAATATTGACAACAAACTATTAAAAAATTGGACCAAACTATTAAAAAATTATCTCGTGTTTATTTACAAAATTCTAAAGAGTATAAAAAAAATTGAGGGGGGCAGTTCAGTCATTTTATTGCCTTATCCAAGGCTTATTTAACATGGTATTAGTAATCCCTAGGTATCCTTGGTATTAGATAAGACCACATATGGTGTATTAAGTTATCCATGTATTAAGTGGGTTTGAGTTGAAATGTGTTACCAAACATTGTATTGAATGGATTAAATTTTAATCCAGGGACTATTTAAATTAATACATCCTACCAAACGACTCCTAAAGTGTTTTATTTGGCTTGCAACAACAGATACAGTCATCACATGTTTTACTTATTTTCTTATATATTATCACTTCCAATTTGGCTTCTGCCTTATCTCCTTGATCTAATTATGTTTTTATACTCATCGGTGCATATATACAAGCAACTTACAACATTTCTTTTAGACCATCGATCTTTGCGATTTAAACACGACATGGCTGCATGAGAAACCACCTTTGGCATATAAAAATATAATATGTCTAGGCACTTTGCATTCATGATTTTTAAACCATTAGCATTGCATTTTGAAGAACCAAGGATGTGGTCACTAGAACTTAAAATAAAGGAAATGATTTGTTATGTTATATATTTCTCATCTCTTTCATCATACATAATGGTTCGTTAGCTGATGAAATGCAGGTGGTGGTGGCGCCGCAAAGGAGGAATGGGGTGGAAAAGATAAGAGACTTTATGTAAATGAAGACAACCATTGGGTTTTGATAAGTTCGGAGTCAAAAAGGTAAAAGAAATTGTGAAAAATTTTAAAAGGGGATATCAATTTTTTTTTAACCAAATGGGTAAAATCACTCCTGACGGAGCAAACTTTTTCTGACAAAATTGATATCCGTAATTATTTTTTTAATATCGCTGCATGTGCAGCGTTTTTAAAAAAATAAATAAATAAATAAATAAATTGAACTTTGCACCAAGCCACCAATAGAGGCTGCCAGCTTTGTCGGCCTCTTTGTAAAAAAAGTTTTTTGACAAAATCGCTGCTATGGCAGTGATTTTAAAAAAAAAAAAAATTTTTGACGAAATCGCTGCCACAACAGTGATTTTGGTATATTTTTTTAAAAAATTAACATGTCAATTTTGTTAGAAGAAAATCGCTTCGTCGGGAGCGATTTTGCCCTTTTGGTTAAAAAAAATTTAATGAACCTTTTTGAAATTTATGACAATTTTTTTTACCCTTTTGACTTCGGACTCGGATTTTGATTGGATTGACAAGACCATATTTCAATTTTTTTTTTTTTTTGGATTAGAATAAAATTAATTGTCCAGCAATGCAGAGTTAACAACTTCTGCAGCAGTGAAAGTTCACTTATTTGAACGTAGAATTAAGCTTTAATACGTAAGAATAGATTGATTGCATTTCATCTACATTGGTAAATTCAACATTTCAGACCACATAAAAACACCAAAAACATATTATCAGCAACATCTCTAAATATGAATATTCTGGTGATAGATGTTTATTACAACAAACAAAAATTATCCTCCAATAAGCCATAGGACCAAATATGCTTAGACAGAGCAGGAGCCAGTAACATCAACTACACTTTATTCCGATAATATACTCTTTCCCCCCGCAATAAGCTAAGCCTTGAGGAAAAGCTTTAACACTGCTTTTTCAACAAATGTTTCTCATGTAAATACTCTGCTAAAAACATCTCTACTATAATTTGGATTCTAATAAACTCCAACTATAACTCAAACCCATGCTTGTCAATAGTTTGCAGGTCCAATGAAGAAAACCAATAAAATTCCACTCTTAAGCTCTGGATTAAAGAGATGTAAAAAAGAGGTGATGAGTCAATACTAACTTTGTAAAATGTATGCAAAGCATATTCACAATAGACAGAGATGGAAGTAAAAATGCTGATATACACAAAGAACAAACTGAATTTTGGATGAATGATCCGCTTATTTAGTTTTATCTTTCTGAACCCACCTTCATATCTGAAAGGTAACAATCTCGGTTTCATATATGTTTTTATACAGAATCCTTGAAAAATACTCTCTTTCATAAGAAAGAAAATACTATCTGTGGGATTTGATCAAGACTTAAATGGATAGACTCTATTGCATAAGTTAAATCCTAAATTTACAAGACAATCATGTACTCACCTGCTCATGTATGAGTGGTCAATGGTGTTAACAATAATCTTGTCTCCTTCTACGATATGTTTCGGTACCTAGAAAAAAGGCAAAGATGTAAAGCAGAAAGTGAAGACCTTGTTCATCTACTTCAACTGCAATCAATACATATTGCTCGATATACATAATTGACATTTGTCATAATGAACACTACATACTTGATCCAGCAGAAACCAAAGTATTCAGTCCGATCCAAATACTAGGCAGTACATTTTTCAAAGATCAGAGAGAGGTGAAAGAGACAGGAATGACACCTCCAAACTAAAAAAGATTTGATATTTGTGTTCTTTCGTTCTTGTTTTCTCCTGTAGTAGCTTATGGAAATTATTGCCTTGGATACCAAGGGAGCCCCCCCACCCCCCCACCCCCACCCCAAAGCTACAAAGTCAATTGCATCCATTAAAGTGTTGGCAACTTAAAGCTAAATTACCTGCACAGTAAGACCATTGTCCAACAAAACCTTCTTATACCTGTCAACAGAAAAGGTTTTAATCTATTTATCACAGACAAGAAATGAAAACAGCTAAACTTTATCTGCACATATGTGACTTTACAATCAGAACTCAAACTTTAGAGCTGTTAATTCCTGGATTAATATCAGTGACAAAATTGAAGGAGTCTTTTTATTTATATATGACATAATAATCATAAGTAAGAGATATGAACATACTGTGGAGTGGCTGATGCCCTCATGGGAATTTCGGATTCAGCAACAGTACATGTTACTCGTGTAGGAATTGATGCAGACGTTGCTCTTTCATTATAAAGTTGTACATTGACTTTCATATCATCTATGAAGAACATAAGATTTTATATTTTAGCACAATTCAGACATTTTATGTCACAACAAAGCTGACCAATAAAAAAGAAAAATTGATTATTAATTTAGTTATTGCAGCAAGAATGTTGAAGAAAACGAGCTAACTTCATGGAAAATATGTTTATAGGTAAAAGGGAAATAAAGGAACATAGCAATACCCTACCCTTCAAAAAATTGTTAAGGCAGAAGAAAAAAAAGAGACAAGATGCATTTGCACATAAAACATCAATAGGAGGTATCACAACTAGGCATAGACATACTACAATAAGACGGGAAAACTAAATATTTAATGACTTAATTTTTTGCCTACTGGTACCACTCAGGATTAGGATTTGAGCTGAAAAGAATACTGTCAAATAGGATGATCCCAAGGATAAAGGATAAATAGTTCTTCATTTCTCATTCTATAAGATGAATCCAACAATTACTTGCCGCTAAAATAAGTATAAATGCAGAGACAAAACCTCAGGTAAGTTGTGCAATCTTCAGAAAATTAGATAACGAGTAGGTCTATAAACTTACCCTCTTAACCAAGCCTAACATCTTTTCCCATCCTAACAACATGATATTGGAAATACCTCTATAACCAATCAGTCCCTTACTGAAAATTTTCATCAAAGTAGTAGAAATAGTACTATTTCAAGATGAAAGCTTTTTGTCAAGAACTTTTCATGTCTTTGTGCACAGGGCATTGTAACATGGAAGCTACTAAAATAAATGCTTCAAAGGCACCAATACCATATTAAAAGTTTTACTTTAGGAGACTCAAGACTGAGGAAACATCATTGACATTGCTCATTTCACACCAAAATGCCGAAAAGAGACGTCTGCACTTCAATCTAAAATTGTTTAGTTTGCTTTCGAAGATCATTAAATTCTCTACTTTCACAGTAACCACAAATTAATGCAGGAACCGTGTCCCAACTCCCAAGTCTTTCATTTCTTGTGCACAGCCCTGAGATGGACCAGCCTGAACATCACCTTCTCAACTGATCTTGGCAATGTCCATTTGACCTTAAGAACGTTGATATAGAACTTCCATAGCTGTGATTCCAAAGCGCAAAGAATGAATAGGTTGTTTCTTTTTTAATATTGACAACCAATAAATCCCCGAGAACCAACCACACACGGTTCGAAACTCTGGACAATAAACCTGCTCTGTTACCCTCCACTTAAATAGCAGGTTTTTTGTATGTGACAGGTAGGCCTGGGCATTGAGCCAAGTCAAGTTTAACCGAGATTTTCCAAATTACAATCGAGCTTGAGCCACACCGAGCTTGAGCCAGGTCTTTAATGTGTAGTATCACATAGTGCTACACTAATAGAAACTATTTAATTCACAATAAGTGGATTGATTAAGAAACATATAAGCATTACTAGTTTAAATGGTATCTGAATTTAAATATGATTGAATTATATACATTACCAGATTAAATTAAAATTATGCTAACTTAATATTGAACATACAATACAAATTTCAAACAGAAAAAAGTTAAAGCAACAATAAACTCAAAATATTTGTACAATATTAATTTCCTCTAAAAGTTTTGAATCTTAAATTTAAGACATTAATATAACTCATTCCACCCATAAGTAACAACAACATACCCAATGAAATTCAGGGTCTAGGGAGGATAAAGTATACGCAGACCTTACCACTACCTCACGGAGGTATAGAGGCTGTTTCCAAAAGACCCTCAGCTCAAGTGCATCAAATTCAAGCAACGAAGAAGAAAGCATAGTTGTCAATTAAAAAAAAAGAGTAAAGTCTACAAGAAAGTAACCAAAAAAAAATAAAATAGTGTGATAATCAAAAAACAATAAACAACATATGAAAAGAACTACAAGAGTATGGCTAGTACTTCGACATGCAATAACAAGCCTTGACCTACGCACGACAAGACAACACTCTACCCTACTAATCTTTTACCCCTAATATGCAACCTCCACTCCTTCCTATATAGAGTCTTGTCCTCGGTACTATGAAGTTAGCGTCATGTCCTATCTAATCACCTCTCCCCAATACTTTTTCGGCCTATTTCTATCATAAGCATCAACATACCTCCTTTACACATCCCCAAACCATCTCAGTCTCGCTTCCTCATCTTGTCCTCCACATAGACCACTTCCAATTCTCCAGGATAACATCATTCCTAATCTTGTCGCTCCTAGTATGCCCACACATCCATTTCAATATACTTACCTCTGCAACATGCAACATGCAACATGCGTCTTCTGAAAATGTGAGCTCTTGACTGGCCAAGACTCCTTCCAATACAATAAGCATAGTCTAACCACCACTCTACAGAACTTAAATTTAAGTTTAGGTAGTACTTTCTTATCACACGGGATTCCAGAGGCAAGCCTCAATTTCATCCATGTCGCCCCAATGCGATGTGTGACATCATCATTGATGTCTCCACTACCCTAGAGTACACACCCGAGATACTTAAAACTATCTCTCTTGATAATAGTTTATGTTGCAACCAACAAGCTTAATTTCGCGTCTGCTTCATCCAACGCAACACTAAATTTGTACTCCAAATATTCTATTTTAGTCCTGCTCAACCTGAACCCTTTGGACTCCAAACCTCCAACCTAACATTAACTATATCCCATGTCTCATCAATCAAAACTATGACATCGCAAATAACATACACCATGGAACCTCCTACTGAATAGACTATGTCCAGTCATTCATCACCAAGGCAAATAGGGAAGGGCTAAGAACTGATCCCAGATGTAGTAGCCCTATCTCAATTGGAAAGTTCTGTGATTTTTCTCCCGCCGTTCTAATTCGAGTCTTTGCTCCATCATACATGACTTGTATCACCCTAATATACACCATCAAGGCACCCTTAGCCTCTAACTTCCTCCCGAGAACATTCCTACGGACTTTGTCATAACTTAAGCCTCTTCAAGATCAATGAACATTATATGTTGGTCCCATTTCCTTTCATATATTTCTCCACTAGTCTCCGCATAAGGTGGATGGCTTCAAACTCCCTAATATGAACCCAAATTGATTCTTGAAAATGAACACACGTGTCCTAACCCTCATTTGCACCATTTTCACCCAAACCTTCATAGTGTGGTTTAGCAATTTGACACCCCTGTAATTATTAGTCTCTCCGTTTAAAAAATAATGACCTAGTTTGACTTGGCCAGAATATAAGAAAATAAACAAGACTTCTAAATCTTGTGGTTCTAAACTAAAGTTATGTTAGATGTACAAAATTACCCTTAATCTTGTGGCCTTAAACATGCCACATGAAAAGTTGAAATTAAAATGTTATCAAAAAAAGAAAGAGGTCATTCTTTTTGAAAAAAACTAAAAAGGAAAGGAGATCATTCTTTTTTTAACGGAAGGAGTACAACTTTGGGTATCACCCTTGTTCTTGTACAATAGAATCATTGTACTCCACCTTCATTCGTCGAACAATTTTGCTGTGTTAAAAATATCATTAGAAACATAGTCAACCACTCCATACATGCCTTGTGTGTGCTCTTCCAAAATTCCACCGAAATCTCACCGGATCCGATCGCTCTTCCCTTCTCATCTTACTAATTGCACGTCTAACCTCCTCAACCTTAAAACACCTATGATACCCAATGTCCCAAAGTCTTTAGGAGTGCATCAATTCACCCAACACAATGTCGATGTCCCGTTCATCGTTCATGAGTTCGTGGAAGTATGCTCACCATCTATGCTTAGCAAAGATCTTTCCCCCAAACACCTAGCCTTCCTCATCATTGATGCACTTTACTTGATCCAAATCGCGAGCCTTTCTCTCTCTTACTTCCGCAAGCCTATACAATTTGTATAAAAACTCCAATTACATCATATTAATTAAAGAAGTACTGAAGTACAAAATTAATTTTTTTTTACTCCGTTTCAATTTATTTGTCTTACTTCCTTTTTTAGTCCGTTTCAAAAAGAATGTATCTATCCCTTTTTAGCACCTCTTTCGTTCTAACTTTCTATGTCATGTTTTAGACCACAAGATTAAAACACATATTAGTACGTTATATATCTATCTATATATATATATATATATATATATATATATATATATATATATATACATATAGTTAAAAACCATAATATACAAGTCTTTTTTTAGTTTTCTAAAACTTCATACCAAGTCAAAACGAGGCAAACAAATTGAAATGGAGGGAGTATGATAAATAATAATTATTGAATTGACATATTAGAACTTATAGCTTGTTTGGTTAAAGCTTGTGGGAAATTATAAGTGCTTATGTTTTCTTTAAAAAAGTTAGGAAAGATAAGATGTTTGGCTAAGCTTTTACGGAAAAAAAAACATTTTTAGTTGATGTTTGGCTAAGCTTTTAGGAAAAGAAGTGTTTTTTAGTAGTAAAAGAAGTTGAAAAAAGTTAATTTTCCTAGAAGCGTTTTTGGAACCGTAAACAAGCATAAATTGTTGACAAAATGCTTTTGAAATTGATTAGCCAAACACAATTACTTTTTCGTAAACAAATTTTGAAAGCTTGGACAAACAAGCTATTAAATAAGCTTAATGGACGAGATCCATCATTAGATGACTAAAACTAGTCAATCGAGTTGAGTCAAGCCAGCTCAATCGAGTACGAGCTTGCTTCACCTAGCAGAGCCTCAAACCAAAATCTAGCCGAACCAACATTTGATTGAAACCAACAGGATCCATCAGCCGGTCTGACTTGTTGTCTCGGCCTAGTGGAAGGGTTTGAATGGACAAGTAGGTGGTTGACTTCATCAGATTCAATTACACACATGACTAGCATTCCACTCTACTAGAAACCTAATATGTCTTTGCTTCTTCCAAATCTCCCTCCAAGGCCAATAGGGAGTTAACATTCTCCGTGGAAATAAAAAATTTATTATAGGAGCTACCAGTAAAAACTCGACTTTATAATGCTTGCACTTAAGAGAATCTGGGGTGTTCATTTGTACAATCTCCACACTGTAGTAATTATTTCCACCCCAACTTCCTTTGAAGAACATCAAGTTTATAGGGAAAAGATGTAGTGGTCCTGCAACTCTATCTAGAATTGGCTGTCCAGCCACCTGATTGTTACAGCTCCTACTATGACTTCTATGAAATGAGACAGTTTCACGGAAACCGTCTTGATCGTTAGATATCATCAAGAAAGAAATAAGATCTTGTTACCTTTGTCAAAAAAAAAAAAAAGAAATAGGAAGAAGTGTTATCGAATGTTTCCAGCAATTCTTTCTAGTATGGAATGAATAAAGAATCAAGGTACAAGTCTCGATCTATATGCCTTACGAACAGAGTTACAATTTGATCCTTTGATAACGAGGTAGCAAAGAAGGGTAGGATTTCATGTTTAGGGTTTTTATTTCCACATCCCAGTTCTCGGAAGCTGCCGCCTATCGATTGAAATTTCCCTCCTCGGGCAGAGGCGGAATTGGCTCTTCTTGAACAATTCTTGGAAGAGTTAGGAAGGAGAAGGGAACAGGAGTTTCTCACCTCCTTAGAGTATAAAGAAGGAGAGTGTCAACCAACAAACTGATCCACCTGAGCCTCGGTTTTTAGATTTATGCTATAGGGTACTAGGAACATGTTCTTGATAGGCATACCAGCCATCATGTCAAACCCTAGTTTAGCTTGTTTTCTTTCTGCTAATTCCTCCCACAAACTTCTAATGTGATGCCATACACACACCCATAGTTCATGTTTATATAAGAGATGCACCATTCATTCTTTAAGAGCCACATCTCTCCTTTAGTACTTCTGTCCATTGAACTCCGTGAAACTGATCACATCTTCATAACCATTTGCACAGTCTTTTCCTATGATGCCCTTTTACCTTACCTTATCAAAGAGAAGAACAGGCTTTTCTTATGCCCTTTTAGATCCTTCACCCTCATTCCTCCTTCTCATAGTCATTAAACTATTTACTTTATCATTAAGGGCTTTCAGAAAATCAATTGACACATTATATATGTCCAAGATTGATAATTACCTACTTGAAATTCAATAATTCCAATTCCCAATGAATATGATGTTTTTATGCACAAATCACACGCAATCTAGATGAATTTTCTCTATTGTAACATTTTTGTAGTGGAAAAGTAGAACAACCGATAAGCATCTCATGTAGGTGACATGTGCCTTCCCTATTTGAAATTCTAAAAGCTAAATCCGTATCCTCCTTAGCAAAATTATACTTCCCTAGATATACCATATTTTAAAAAAGCTTTCATGACTATTATCTTTAACTAAATAATAGACAGACTTGATTGACATTTTTCCATGAGAAGATTTAATTGTTAAAAGGATCTTACAAGTTTTGGATACACACATAAGTAACTGCATAACATAATATTAAAACATATCAATATAATGTGTATATTAAGTAAATAAAATCATAAAGTAGATGGTATCCATAAGAATACCTTGAAGGTAGACATAACATTCACCAAACAAGTGTTTTGGCACATCTAATTGCTCATAGGTCTCAGGCCTGCATAGGATTGAAAAATTTGAAGAATGGACTGAGATATAGCTTTACTGATATACATGTGTCTGAACATGTTTATGTACACAAATTATTCAAAATCAGGGACGTGCACACTTATACTCACTCCATTAGCACAATGTTTCCAGTTTCCTCATCTGTATAAAGATACGT
This sequence comes from Solanum sitiens, assembly GCA_016801875.1. Taxonomy (NCBI): domain Eukaryota; kingdom Viridiplantae; phylum Streptophyta; class Magnoliopsida; order Solanales; family Solanaceae; genus Solanum; species Solanum sitiens. Next base: position 4,576 of record JABWTJ010001107.1, on the reverse strand, counting down.
GAAACTCTTTTCTGCTACAAATACTCCTGCACATCCAACACCAATAAGGCCAAGAGAAATGGACCACTCATCTACAACAAAGACTTGGATGGAGTTTAGATGACTATATAACCAATTACAAAAGTGGGCTCATGCAACTCAAGTTGTCATCTTCAATGAATGATTTTACAAGGAAGTTTTTCTAGTACACAAAATTGGTCCCAGCCTTTAAGTGACTTAACTTTTTGACGCAAAGGAGAAACCAGCTAGTACACGCCACATGAATCCTATTATCCTACATTCAAAACCAATATGTATGTGCTCTTATAATGTCCTAATAATGAAACTTTGGAGAAAATGTTTTTAATATAAAACAAAGTCAAATGGATGATACGACATATTCGTGTTCACCTCATTTATAATCTGCTAAAGACAAGTTGTCAAACATAACTGTCAAATTAGAGCCTGTTTGGATGCGCTTATAGTTTTTTCGCTTAAAACAAGTGTTTAACAGCACTTTTTTATTTTACCCAAAAAAGGTGTTTAAAGACTACTCATTTTGTAGAAAACACATAAAATAAGCCAATCCAAACAGGCTCTTAATTTACTGCAAAAACACTTAACTTCTAGTGCGTACCTCTCAAGGGAAGAAGATGTGTAACCCTCCAATTCTACAAAAACAATAACATACCTAATGTAATCTCACAAGTGGGTTGGGAGAGGGGTGTATGCAACCTTACCGCTATCGTTGTGGGTAGACATGTTGTTTCCGATAGACCAACGACTTAAGAAAAATCGTGTTTTAGAACAAGTTCACAAAAAATGTATTGAGTAAAAAGCTATAACTACATACTAAAGAAAGAAATGTATTGACATTAGAAACAGTATTGATACCCAAAGAAAAAGGAAAAACCAGAGTAATAAACTTGAAGAATATACTAATGCTAGCTTAATAATAACAATAATAGTAAGGGAGCAGATAGTTGCTCCAGACTAGGCAGTAGGCACCTGTTCAACCACTGAAAAAAGAGAAATTGCTCAACTACCTACTAACTGTCTAAAATAATCCTCGACCTCCATGTTCTCCTATCTAAGGTCATGCCATCGGCAAGTTGAAGTTATGTTCTATCATGTCTACTCACCTCTCTCCAATACTTCCTTGGTATATCTCAGGCTTATCACTGTCAACCTCTCACACCTTCTAAACGAGAGAGTTCTTGACTGGCCAACACTCCATCCTATACAACATAGTTGAACTAACAATCATTTCATAGAACTTAACTATAAGCCTCGGTGACACATTCTTATCACATAGGATAACGGATGTGAATCAACACTTCATCCACCTTGCTTCAGTATGAAGTGCAACATCTCCTTGGCCCATTCCTTAGATTATACACCCGAAATATTCATATAGACTCTTTAGTCAAGCTTCTAATATCAACTAATTTTGAGAAGTGTTTCTCAAAATAAAAGTACTTTGGGTGAGAAGTTATGTGTTTGGCTAATTAATTTTAAAAAGCACTTCTGAGCAACAATTAATGTTTGACCAAGCTTTTAAATAGTGCTTCTAAGTGTATTTTCTCAAAATTATTTTTTTTAAAAGTACTTTCGGAGAAAAGATAACCTTTATAGCTTCTGAAAAAAAGTTTATGCTATTTCCCAAAGGCATTTATTTTCTCCCAAAAGTTTGGCAAACACCACACTTTTCTTAAAATAAGTACTTTTGAAAGAAAAAACGCTTTTAGCCTCCCAAAAACTTGGTCAAATAGGCTATTACGCTCTTGGGATGACTTGTGTACCAATCCTCACTTCCCTATCCACCGCCTATCACATGTCACTAAACTTGCACTTCATTTAGTATGTTTTAGTCTTGCTCAGCTTGAAGCCTTCAGACTCTAGGGTATGTCGCCAAACCTCTGATCTATCATTAACTCCACCAAATGCCTCATCGATCAATATTATATCGTCCGCAAATAACATTCACCATGGTAACCCTCCAATTCTATAGCCCAAAAGACATTGCAAGCTTAACACATGAATTGATCAAATTATTTCCTTCATTGAGCTTAAGTTCACAAAATATAATGCAAAAGCCTTGAATAACATGACACATAGTCCTAGTGAAAAAAGATGCATGATATTTTGCATGAGATGAGTTACACAACAAATATGATGGATTGCGACTAGAGATGTGGAATCATACTTTCAACAGTTTCATCCGTACGAAATCTTTCATTGGACTTGCTTCCACTATCAACATCACGAAGTTCCACCTAAAATGATTGGCAAAAGACAAAGTTAAGGAAATAATAAGATGATATATAGATTCTTTTCAAAGAAAAGAGAGAACAAAAAAAGATATTAACATTATAACAATAGCCATTGTCTTCAATGATTAGCAAATGTTAGGAAGTTGAGAATCATAGGTAAGCAACTTAGATGAAGTTTCAGAACGACAAAGAACAAGAAATGAAATCCCAACTGAATCATAATTCTATAAACCCACAGTTGTATCAAGATTTTGATGACTTCAACAATCAAAACCAAAGTATTGTTATCAAACAAGAGTACTCATCACTCACCTTTGAGGTTGACTATAAAAAAGAGGAAGCGACTAGGCTTCTGTCTATATTTTTCCAAATAAGGTGAGCATAATGAGTTTCCGGCTGTTCTTTTATAAGGTAAGGATACTAAGCTACTGGATGTTGTTTTTATAAGCTAAAGATACTAAGCTTCTGGCTGTTGTTAAACACTGATTCTAAGATAAATGTCAGTGAAATACTGATACTTCATGTTCTATGGATTCGTTTTTTGATTGCATAATAGATATGCTAAAACTTCTGTTATTAATCTCAAGCAGATATGCAAATTCGCCATCCTGAAGACCAGTAACGCTGAATGCTGGAAGCTTACTGCTAAAGAGAAGTCAACAAGCCACATCCAATAGAGTTGGATTAGATGATGAGCTTTTTGGGATTTACTGATGGTATGCTGCTGACTAGGGGATTTACAACATCAAAGTCAAAATTATCTACATGCGTGACTGGACAAGTTTGATCCACAATCACTTTTAGTTTGCATTTTTTGGACTAGTGGAGTTCCCCAAAAAATAAAACATAAAAGATATTATGAGAAACCAATCACAAGTTTCTGCCACGATAAAGATAAGGTAGGACAGCGTCAAACATTGATCCATGATAAATTCTTATGTAACACAGATGGCCTTCAAACAGCATAACTTTAATTTCAAAGAAGGTAATACAGATGTGTCATGAACCTTAATTTCAAAGAAGGTAACACAGATGGCCTTCAAACAGCATAACCAACTAAGTGGCCACTGGATAGCACAAAATTGGACAACTCTAGGAAATAAGAAAAAAAGTGGCCTACAAGAAAATCTTACATACCCTGCCGGCCTAAAGACGCGTTCAAATGCTATGTGCTTAGAAGGAAACTGGAAACAATAAATGCATCCAGGTTAGCACCTACATTTGGTTCTAAGTTCTAACTTATACAAAAATGTCCAATATACACATCAACTTGTGGTTCAAGCTTTGCTAGAGATTGCTCACTGCAATCAATGTTGTCCAGATGGATGCATCAAATGGAAGCAAAGGAAACCAAGTCACAGTTGTGAGAGGTAAATATGAATGAAGGTATGTACTTTACAATAGGAAGAAGCTAAAATAATAAAGGGTGCCAAAAGCTCATTTGATACTATTTGCACACTTATGTATATGAGTAACTAATCTTATGTGATTATTTGATTAAGATCCTATACTTTTAAAAAAATTAATAAGTGATTATGTACTGCACATAATCGCATAAGATTAGTGCTCATAGGGTATAATTTCAAGTTCTTGTATTTCACAAAATAGTATAAGAAATGAAGCTATTAACTTATAGACAGAATCACAACAATAAGAAGAGTGACACAATTTGCATGAGATAGAATAACAACCTGTATAATAGCTCCTCCTCTTCCTTGGGTTGTGTGTTGTGCCTTTACCACCTAAAGATTATTTAATTTCATGAAAATAATCTCTTTTACTTCACTACAAGAAAGCAAAAATTGCATAAAAGGAAGGAGAGAGAAAAGATAGTAATATGCATAAACTAACCTGATAAATCCTTCCTGGTGAAATCAATAGTCAAAAGAACAACACATCATTATTAGTCTATGTGTACATAGAAATATACAAAGCCATAGATCAAAAATGTGGGCAAGCTAACCTTTTTTTTCAATCACGTTTCCTGGCTTCAACTACATCAAAATAATATGATGGTGAGCATTTAATAATGAAAAAAAAAAAAACAGAACTTACATAAACTTCTATGTTAGCCAGCTCGTATATTAGCTTCATTCAAGCTTAAGAACACAGTAGAATAAATTATTAGGCATTTGGACATAGATTCCAAATATTTTCACTTTTTTCCAGAATTATAGAATTGTGTTTGGGTATACTTTTTGCATAGAATATTTGAAATCATGTTCATGCTTGGACGTTGTTAAAAGTAAAAATGAGTTGGAAAATAGGTTATAATTTTCCAGGTTGGAAAAAGAAAACTTCAAAGTAGGATTTGAAATTTTCAT
>JABWTJ010001106.1:0-130323 GCA_016801875.1 Solanum sitiens | reverse complement strand
ATTCAAGAAAATTCAAGATTTGTCAAGATTCTTTAAAGAAGGGTACGGTTGAAGCTAGGATTGAAGTTCTTCATTGATTTCATCACCAAATTTCGTGGATTTTCTCCAATAAATGATTGACTTTTGATCCTTGAAACTTGTTTCATCAAGGAGCCCAACTTTCAAAGATGTTTTCTAAAGTTTTCAAAAGATGAATTGACCTTTTTCATTATCTACCATGGGTTCTTAAATTAAAGGTTTTTAATCATTGTTTAGTGATTGAATTGTGGTTACTAATGTTATTTAAACTCAATTAACCTATGAACCCATGAAATTGATGAACCCTAGATTTTGACTAACTTATGGGTTACTTGATATTGGTCTAATGTTTATGAATTAATGTGTAGTTTCTTATGGGCTTTCTAATGATGTAAGAATTGTATTCTATTGATGTCTAATTGGTCTTAGATTGTTAAATATATATTGAATTAACCTAGTTTCATCTAGTATTATGATTTATACTTTGAATTCATGTTCATGGCCATGGGTAAGGGCCTTATGGTATTGAATTGGATGATTTAGACATGGATTGAAGTGGTGAGAATGGATTGGTGGTACGCTGCCCTAATTCTCTTTATTTTATGTTAAGTAGACTTCAATTATGTTGTTATTTGTATGGTCCACTTATGGTGGCGGTGTTATGTGATTGATGTGGCCTTGTCGGCGTTATTTTAAGTATATTGATTATCATGGCCTTGTCGACACTACTTGAAGTATTATGATGATTTGTGTAATTGATTATGTGAAGTATGATTATATCTATCTACACGCTAGTAATGTGAAAGTATGTGTTCTTCTATGGATATTAGGTGATCATGTTGGATTATGACTATGTGTGTATGTGTGTAGTCTTAAAGTTGATACATTATTATTCCTACTTGACTATATGAGTATTTCATGGTTATATTGATGATGTTATAGTAATGTATAGGGTGACGTAAAGATGATAAGGGTCATTCCTAAGTGCTTCAAAAAATGATATGTTATATGTGCTAATGTGAATTAATGATTGGTCTTGTTTTGGTAGATTATGTCCCTTACTCTATACATGTATATGATGAATATGAACATCTTGACTTAGTAGTCTTAGGCACCGTTGTCGTGTATGTGCATGGATGAATATTTAATGAAAGTCTAGGATCGGTAGACCTAAGATAGTGCCCTTCTAAGCATGACTAATATGTGAAATCTTCTATATAGAAAGAAGGTTAAGAATGAGCTATCCTTATAGACCATTGAATGGCAGCCCTAGTGGACCCATCTTTGGTAGGTGCATTATGACTAGGTAATGACTAAGAGATGGTACATATTCATATTTCCCTTATATTGAACTTACTCTATGAGAACAAAGGCTAGCAGTGAGTGAATATGTTATGGTTTGTAGCTCTACTTATGAAGGAGACTAGAGTACAATGTACCTCTACTTGAGAATGAGACTAGAGTACATAAAAGACCTTGATATTCCTTAACCATGTGGCTACATGGGATGTGTCTCAGTTCTACCCTTGGCAAGTAGAACACCCTCAATCGGAGTAGGTTTATGACTCCGGATTCCATGCCTATCTAGTATGGTCTATGCCTATTATTGCCTATTCTCATCATGTGGGATACATGCTAGTGTTGGATAAGTTCTAAGAAGTTTAGCTAGTGGAATGGGACGCTATCTAGACATTGCACGACTAGACTTTGAAGATAATAGTATGTGAGTCCCTAGGTCTTTCCAAGACCATTATGTGAAGTATATAATGAATGAAATGTCTTTTAATTGACTTAATGAACGATCACGACTTTAGCTAAGGTATGATGAATAGAATGTGCTCTATCTAGGGTAGCTTTGAGGGTGGCTTAGGAAAGCTTGAAGAGGGTGTATGGGCGGTCTCTTCTTGTCCTACTTAGGTGAATCTTAGAGTAACCTTAGGTGGGGAGTTAATGAAAGGAAAAGGGAACAATCTTATCTTAGGTAGTCTTAAGGATCATTTAGGTGTGCTTAGAGAGGGTGTATGGGTGATCTCGCTTAGTCTCACTTAAGTGAGTCTTAGGATAACCTTTGGTGAGAAGGATGTAAGCTAAAAGGGTTTACTGAGAAGTGGAACTTAGTTCACTGTAATGTTCTTCAATATTTGATTAAATGCTAATGTGATATCTTATATGTTTCTAAGGTGTTAAATGTTGTTCTTATGCTTATGCTATGATGTTTTAATCAAAAAGAGAATGTTTTATATAAATGTCCGTTTATCTTGATTTTATGCATTACGCCATACTTAGTACAAGTGTTTGTACTAATTCCATACATTTTGTCTATTTCAAAAGGTGTAGGTGACGTTTGAGAGGAGTCTCGAAGTTGAAGCTTGGACTAGTGTTCATTCAAGTCCTCACTAGATTTGAGGACGTCTTGATGCTAAGTTTTCCTTATTGAAAAGAATTATAATAGACTTAGCTATTTTATATATGTTGAAGTATGGGCCATGTCCCAATATATTCCTATGTCTAAGATGGCAACTTTGAGACTTAGCCTTCCATTATGTTTTTCTATAAAAGAGATATTTTGAAGTATTTTTATTTCGTGTGAAATGTTTTAATTCCGCACTACTTTTCATACATGTATGCAATGAATAGTACGAAAGGTCTTGTCTTAGACCTCCAAGAGGTCGACGACGCCGTGCCACGATTTGAGAATGCCCTAACTTCTAGGGGGTACTCTCGGTCGTGACAATATGAATGTGTGATATTATCCCAATGTTACGAGTCCTCAATGCAAGTGTTGACATCTTCTTGTCATGATTGTTTAAGGTCCTAAAATGAGTTATCAGGTCATAAAGATGCATTTTCTAAAGTTTGAGGTGATTTGGAAGACGAACGTCAAGGGACGACCAAGACTTTGACGACTAGTCACCAAAGGGGCCTTAGACACTTTTTTTGCTTATGTGTGTGTCATGATCTTTTGAGGTCCTTATATGAGTTATAATGGTGTTTATAGGCAGTATATTAAGTTTCATGATGTTTGGAGGTCAAACGTCCAAGACGTTCGAAAGTTAGCCCTTGAAACATACATGTGTGTCTGGAGTGTGCCTAGCATGTTTGGATGTGTTTTATGTGTGCATTTTGGGTGAAACTTGCATAGGAGGACTTCAACATATTAAGGTGTATATTTACGTTTGAAACGTCTAGGAATGACTTCCCAAGTTCCCCGCAAGAGACCCTCAAGAAGGACCCAAAGGCTGTCGAGACACTGCCAGTGTCAATCGACTGAGCCAAATGACGCCCCGTTTGTTGAATGATGCCCCATCGATGTGGAGGCATCGATGGACGCTTATCCTGGTGAAGACTGCAGTTGAAAAGCCTTAGACTCAAATGATAGCCAGCAGGACGGTCTGTTGATGGACCTACTGGGTGTCGATGGGTCCGTCGATGTAGGCTGTGTCAAACTGCCTGGCGTCTATTTTACTTAAGGGGTGAATGGGAAATTAACCCCACATGTTAACCTGACCCTACTTAGTTTATTTGGTTATTTTAGGGTGTATATAGATGATCTAAAACGTGAACACCCCTTTCCCAATCCTTTCTTCACAAATTATATTTCCCTCCAAAACCAAACTCTCTCTAGAAACCTCCATTGAAGATGAAGCTCATGAACACCTTGGAACTTGGATTCCTATGGGCTCTTCATCAAGTTTTAGAGGTTTTCTTATAAATTAAGGTATGGTGATCCTTCATCTCTATTTAATCTTCCATCTAGAGAATTCTTCTCAAAGTTTTCAAAGAGATTGCATGATCAAAACTTCAGTCTTTCAATCTAGCCATGGGTTCTTTCTCAAAACGTTTTCAAAGGGTTTATCATGATGAATTGATGATAATGTATTTGTTTGAACGTGAATTTCAATCCAATTGCATTATGAACCCATGTTCTCTTCAACTCTCGATTTAGCCTATGCATGGGCATTGTGATCGTGAATGTGTGTTCATGGAATTGTGATTCTATTAGTTTGAATTTCTTATGTCTAATGTTTATAATGTATATTGATGATGAATTATTGATTAATGATCCATGCGGATTTCAAAGGGTTTATCATGATGAATTGATGATAATGTATTTGTTTGAACGTGAATTTCAATCCAATTGCATTATGAACCCATGTTCTCTTCAACTCTCGATTTAGCCTATGCATGGGCATTGTGATCGTGAATGTGTGTTCATGGAATTGTGATTCTATTAGTTTGAATTTCTTATGTCTAATGTTTATAATGTATATTGATGATGAATTATTGATTAATGATCCATGCGGATAAATATATGCATATTTGAACAAGACTAGACTATGTTCTTCTATGTGTTCACACTAAGCTCGACTTTATGACAATCGTAGTGGATTTAGATTATGTAAAGATCATTGTAGATAATGCCTTAGGTTGATATTTTGGAGGAATTTTGGGTATGAATCCTTGGTGATAAAATCAAAGGAGTCTTGGTAAGGATACATCTACATGTTTCTAGCCTATAGATTGATAATGCAGGTATGTATGTGATCTCAATGCCAGGGTAGACGAAGCATGATTTTGTTGGGTATTGATATCTTTAGATTCTGCCCTACATGTATATTATTGTAAATTGTTATGTATGATCAAAGCAAGGGAAATTTGTGAGTGGTTTACATTCCTCTACTCTCTATTTAATTGATAGCTTAGTACCTATGTTGGTATCATGATCTTGTAGGTATTTAAGTATGATTTCGTTGATGTAATGTATATATAGCTACTTCCATATACTTAATTGTTGATGAAATACTTGTATTGATCAATGATGATCTAAGGTTAAAGGATTGGTAAGAATTGCTCTACTCTTCTACTTCTCTACTTCTTTATAGTATTGATATAATTGACCTTGTATGGCATTGTGTGGTATGAACCACTTAAGGTGGCAGTGTTTACACTTTTGTCATTATATATGTGTTGACTATGTCCTTGAAGGCAAATTTATGAATATATGAGTGTGTAGTTATGATGATCACACTATGTGTAACTTGTGTCTAGTCTTCCATTCTAGTTGTGAATCTAGGTTATGTTCCTAGTGTTATGAGCAAGTAAATGGTTATGGTAGGATCATGTAGAGGTGCTTCCATTAATGAAGTGTTAAGTATTTATGACCCCTATCCACGTACCCATATGTGAATGTGTGAATAACTGAGGTTAGGAGTCTTGAATGTAATGTGAAGTTAGTTTGTCTCCTATGCTAAGTTGTGTTGTGTGATACATGCTTAGTTGTGCATTGTGTTCTAAAGAGGGTGGCTGCCTCAATGTGTTGTTTATAGCCATTATTTTATCATTTTAACCAATGTACACACACACTCACACATTAAGCATGCTTACAATATAGTAAAAGTTCATGGTGTCGAATGAATGGTTGATCTCATATTCACTAAATGTCTACTACTATGCATGTAAGGTATATGTATGTGAAGCATGTTATGTATTCCATTAACTAGGATGACTTCATAGGTGTAATAGCAGGGGCAAGGGTATGGGACCTTGTCTATGCATTGCACATGTGTGCCTTGATGGGATAGTTCCTAGGATTCGGGCTCCTATGTACATGAATATGAATGCATGAGTATTTTATGAACATGTGTGGTCTAAAGATTTTATGTGAAAGGGTTAATCACATGTATATACACACATGAATGAAGATCTAGTTGATGGAGTGGCAGTTGAATGGTGTTTCTCAAGAGTACCCTAAACTATATAGGTTCTTGAATATGCTATGAGCTAAGCATATGACGAGTAAATATCCTAAGACTATATTTTATGAAATAAAGTAATAAAGATTTTTCAATAAAGGGAACTTAGCTTAGGACCGAGTGAACTTGACAATGAGAGGTTTTGGCTTCCATTGGAGGAAGATTCACCATTGGGTTCTCTTAAGGGGTTGACTTCCCTTGGAGGAAAATTCACCTATGGTTCCGCATGAGGTGTTGACTTTCCGTTGAGGAAGATTCACCCATGGTTTCTCATGATATGAGGTTCCAATGAAAATGAGCATGTAGAGGGTTATAAATATCTCTTAGTTCGATAAACTATGTTTGCCAGATAGGATCTAGCAAGTGAATTAACTTAGTATGCTAGGATATATGTTAATGTTCTACTTTTGCTAAGTGGAGCACCTTCCTTTGGTGTAAGGCTCTACAACACAAAATTCCATGTTTAGCACCCATGGTCTTAGTGTCGGTTGAGTATATAGTTTCGCTAAAGTAAAATGGACAATGGAAGTAAAGTAAAGTAAAGGGACCCTAACTAGGATACCCTAAGGGAAGGTACTTAGGATAGGTGGAAGTAATGAACCCACCTAGAAATTGCACAAGTAGCTCTCTAAGGGAGTCGTAGGAAGGTGGTCTAATGTATGTGCATATGTTTATGGTTCTCTTGCATCAAACTTTGTTAGTGTCAACATGATGTGATGATATGCATTATATGAGGTTCTAATATGAATATGTGACTAAGGTCCTACGTTAAGTATATGTAGTTGACTACAATATTGTGTTTGATAAATGAAATATATATTAAGGCTTGTGGTCTCATGATATGTTTACTAATTATGTCTGAGGTTATGGGGCTTCACCTGTACATTGCACAAGTAGAATTAGATTGGGATTGTGAGTAAGGTTTTATAATGATTTATGTGAAGTGAAATTAGTATATGTATATAATGACTAGAGCTTACTGTAATGTCCTTATGGTCTTGGCTTAAATGTGTCTATGTTGTACTATACTTTTAAGGTGGTATGTGATTGCATATGTAGGTTGTATATATGATTTCCTTGTGGACTTAAGGTGATTCATTGCAACAAGTATCACTAGAGGATTACTTGGGAGTCTAATGGGTTAAAGGAAAGAAGTTCACTGTAAAGAGTAAATAGCTCACTGTAATGCGAAAGTACTCACTGTAAAATGGTCCTAAATTGCCTTAAATGCATAGTATGACATTATATTATGTTTGACCATGAAATATTCCTATACGAAGTATGTGTAACAACCCTAAAAATGAATAGGATCAAGACTTAGTTTTTTCAAGAATGCTTGCAATTAGACCAAGGTCCACACGTATTGATACGCGTAGAACCAGACCTCAGAACCCTTACTACGACCAAGCCAACTAACTTGGGGAGTTAATTGAGCTTGGAATGGTTGGAACCAACCATGTGAGGCTCGCGAAAACGAAGATTTAATCGAAAGAGTTTTTACCGGACTCAAAAAGAAGAAATCTTAAGTTTTGAGGGTCCAAGGGTAAAATGGTCTTTTCCAAGACAAGGGTAATATTGTAATTACCCTGAGGAATTAATTAATTAATAAATTAATTTATTTATTTAAGGCATTTCGGGTGGGGCAACCCGAATTGACCCATTTTCGCAAATGGGGGTCACTCGGGTTCGAGTCCCACTAGAAGCAAGATTTAACTTGCTTTTATTTTAATTTGGTAACTTAATTTTAATAAATAATTAATTTTAACTGATTTAGGAAAAAAAGAAATCAGATTTCTATTAATTTTAATTATTTATTTAAGTTGACTAAGTCCTACCAACATGTCCTACTTCTAATAGACCACTTTCTCCCATCTCCCACTCTCTTTCACTTTAATCTCTCTCATTCTCACACTCTCTTCTGGCTGAAAACGTGAGAAAAATCAAAAAGAAAACTAAAGTTCTTTATGCTTGAAGAATTCACACGCAAAACACAAAAGAGAAAGCAATTCGGTAACGTTAAGCAAAACGTACTACGCTAGTCGGGTAAGGTGTGAGTTTGGGTGTTTGGACTGATTTTTGGAGAGGTTCTTGGGCAGCATTCTCGAGGTTGAACAAGAAAAATAAGGTATGGGTCTTCTTACTCTTGGTCATTTTCCCAAGAGATCCCTAGGACTCAGAATATTCGGCTCAAAAGTAAGGTCGTTTTCCCCGTTGCATGTCCCTGTCATTAGCTCCCAACGAATTCGTAGGTTGGTATGATTGGTGGTTAACTTAGGATTATGTGATGTTTGTGCTGGATATGAATGCGTTGGATCTACGTTAGTTTATGAAAATGACAACCCATGTATGTGTTCGGAATTATGAAAAATTGTGTGCAAGTGTGTGACATGACATGAGTCTCGGCCTTGAGGCTTAAATTTGTTAATGTTGTGGTTGTTAATTTACGTACACAAACTCATGAAGATTGTGATGTTCATAAAAAGGAAATGTGGCTGACTTGAATTAGGATTTTATAGCCAATAAATTCTGTGAAAGATGCACTTAAAAATACGTTGAAGTGGATTCATGAACGAAATTATGAACTAAGTAAAACATTGATGTTATGAGTTAAAAGTAACTAAAATTTCCAGCATTGTACAAGTTAATATAGACTAAATATAAATGCATATGATTCTGGAAATTTACTACAAAATAAAAGAATGTGGCCACTAGGAATTGAACCCGTGACCTCATCCTTGGGCGAAATAGACCACGGAAATGGGTGAGGGCTGGGGGGTTCGATCCTGGGTCTGAGCAAGGGAATGAATGACAGAAAAAAATTAATGAGGGGAGTGGGATTCGAACCCATGACCCCTCGGTCAGAACTCATGAAGAACAGGAAATAAAATAATAAAAAAAAAGGGTGTGAGGCGTGGGATTCGAACCCACGACCTCAAGATTTGGGAATAGAGGAGGCAAAATTATATATTAAAAATAAGTGAGGCCGTGGGGGTTCGATCCCACGACCTCACTGTCCATGCCCTTAACTTAGAGAAAATATTGAAAATATAATTGTGGGGCTGTGGGGGTTCGAACCCACCACCTCACAGCCCTTAAGCAAAAATTAATTAAAAAGAAGGAGGCTGTGGGGGTTCGAACCCACAACCTCCTTACTTGGGCGAAATTAAGAGAAAAATAAAAGAGGCTGTGGGGGTTTGATCCCACAACCTCTTGGTTTAAAGAAAAATGGGAGAATATCATGTTAATGAAAAATGAAAATGGGGTTGTGGGGGCTCGAACCCACAACCCATCGGCCAATGCAAGAAAAAGGTTAAATAGAAAAATAATCCTTCAATGTTAATATTGTGATTTGACTTAGAGTTAAAATGTTATGAATATTAGAATAAAATCAATTAAAAATATAAATGATATCCAATTGATTCAAGACTTGGGTTCCTTGCCTAAACTTCCGTATTGATACATAAGTCATACGTGAACAAAATATCCAAGAATAATGCCACCTACTTAGATCAAAATCAAGATCTTGGCATATATACAAGACACATAAGTCTTGTACTACATAATCTTAGGAATGTGAGAATCATTTAACGAACTATGAATGAAGCCTCATGACTTGTGTGTATAGACTCATAAGTCTAACATACGTTCAAAAGTAAGTGAACCTAAGATGTATGAAATGAAATGATGAACCCTAGAGGGGTTAAGTAAGGGTGTGAAACACACCAAATGGCCAAGTGCATTGGCATATAACGAAATGAACATTCACGTAATAAGAGATGAATAACTAAGAAAAACAAAGGTGCTAATGATGATGAATGTGGTGACAACATGATATGAGACTAATGTAAATGATGAGAGTAATCTCAAATGAGCCTAAGTAAATGTTACCAATATGTATTCACCTACGAGAGTGTAAGATAATGAAGAGACCAGTATCTATGAACACTCTAATGAGAGTATTGAGATTAACACACTTAATACGAATGATGAGATGAGAAATCATCTAATGAGCTATGATGTCCTCATACTAGAAGTCAGATTCCCTGACGTATGAGATGAATGAAATGGAACTTTACATTGAGCACCGATAGACTAGCTATGAGCGGTGATGCCTTCTTTTGGGAAGGGCGGAGGTTCATGTAACTCTCATGAGATGAGACTGTCCGGCTTGCCGGGTATGGGTCTCCTTATAGCTCCTAGTCTTTGAACCTATACTGCCAATATAGGGATCTAGCGGGGTTAAATTCCCATGTACGCTAGCATGTTATTGGATCACTTTGGCCGGTGATTTCACCTCTTTTCGGTGTGGGGGAGACACTGGATTTCATGATGCTCACATGATCTATGTCGGTTAAAGTTAAAGTTCTCAATGAATGAATGAGGCCAGCCTCAAATGATGCACATAATGAAATGAATGAATACCAGAGGTGTTAGGATAGGATAATCAAAAGGTGAGTTAGATTCAAGTAATGACATTAGGTCATTCTTGGTCATACCTAATGAAAGTCTTAAACTACATCCTAGGTATAACCGGTGGTTACACTGGACTATGAACGAAATAAAATGAAGTACGTATGAATGAATGAAGCAGACTCTGTGTTTGCTAATGAAGACTCCTTAGTTGAGGTCCCATATGTTGAGCCCTCATTTCTGGGATGTCTTAATGTCAAGTCCATGATTCCAAGGTCTCATGGCATATGAATGAATGATATGAACGAAGTTATGTGCTACATGCAAAATGTACTGTATACTATATGATATGTGTTGTGTGTAAATGTTATGTGCTGTGTGAAAATGTGAAAAGTATTATGATGTATATTATTCTCATGGCATAACTTTCCTATTCCAAATCTGGAAATCTCACTGACTTTCCTAATTCAGATTTGGAAAGATCATTTACTTTCCCAATTCAAATTAGGAAACTTTCCAAATCTCAATTTGGCAAGTCCACTGACTTGACTTCCAAAAATCATGTTGTTAAGAAAGAGCTATTCTTTCTCATGCATGTCCTTGGTGTGTACTTGCATATACCCATACTTAGTACAAGTGTGTACTAACCCTATACAAACTCTACTATTTTAGGTGCAGGCACAGGTGGACGATAGAGCTATAGGATCATCGCTGCAGTTATCCGGACGTCCAGCATTCATCCGGTTTTGGTAGGTCCTCATGCTTTCGAGGATGCTACTGTTTATGTTCTAGCTTAGTTTAGGAGTTGAGCTAGTGGAGCATGTTCCACTAGCGTTTCTTTCTTATTTTATTCAGACTATGTATTGGTGCCATTTTGGCAATTATACACTTATGTTTATTGAACTATTCCTTTCATTTGATTATCTCTTAATGATTAGATGGTTGATGTTTAACAAATTACGAATGTATTAGAAATGTTTAGTAAGCAATGTTTAGAAGCAAAAAGTTTCAATTTTTCCGCTAAAAATTTACCTATGTAAAGTAAGAATGACGTAAGTAGGCTTGTCTGCGACCTCTGAGAGGTCAACGACGTCGGTCTCGTCTGGGGTCTAGAATTTCAGTCGTGACAAAGTTGGTATCAGAGCACTAGGTAAATTATGAAAATAATAAGTTCACATCAACCACATTGAGTAGTTTCTAAGTCATGGTAGTGAAGTGCACCACTATCCTGGATTAAAGACTGCATGATGCGTAGGAAAGTTTCCCTTCTTCTGATCTTATCGTGCTTTTCTGAATGTCTGAATTTTTGGTGTTATGAGCGTGTCTAACATTAATACTTTTTGTTTTTCCAGAAAATGAACACTAGGAGAGGAAATGGTCAGAGGAGAGGAGCAGCAGCTGCTAGGGGTAATCAGGATCTACCCCAGGCTCCAGCTGAAGGAGTGGCCATGCCAGTTAACCTAGCTGGGTTGACTGATGCTGAGGTGCGGGCATCTTTGGCCCAAATGGCACAGGCCATTACTAAGCAGGCCCAGGCTATGACTGCCCAGGTCAACCGGCAGGATGTTCAGAGGGAGAACCCACCAGTTCGTAGCATGGCTGACAGGCTGAGAGACTTCATGAGGATGAATCCTCCCATTTTCACAGGGGTTAAGACATCGGAGGATCCTCAAGAGTTTGTAGATGAGGTGCATAAGATTCTGGTGGCTATGGGGGCTACTGATATTGAGAAGGCTGAGCTGGCTTCCTATCAGCTCAAGGATGTTGCACAGACTTGGTGCAAGATGTGGCAAGATAGCCGTGTCTTAGTTGGAGTACCAGTCACATGGGAGCTGTTCAAGACAGCATTTCTGGAGAGATTCTTTCCCAGGGAGATGAGGGAGGCCAAGGTTAAGGAATTCATCAACCTCAAACAAGGCTCCATGACAGTCAGGGAGTATTCCCTGAAGTTTGTTAACCTGTCAAGGTATGTTATTTTTCCCTAAGTATTTAATAGCAAGAATGAGGATAATACTGAACCTTGTTGAAATCACCCAGGTATGCTACTTCCCTGGTTTCTAACAGCAGAGATGAGATGAGCAGGTTCCTCACAGGAATCAATGGAGACATGGAGGAGGAGTGTCGATCTGCTATGCTCCATGATAATATGGATCTTTCAAGGTTGATGGTACATGTCCAGCAGGTAAAGGACAGCCGCAGAAAGAGAGGTGTTCGTGATGCTAGGAGGCCTAGGCCTCAAGATTAGGCAAGAACCAGTCATGGAGGCCGCACGAATAATTTTGGCGTCCGTGAGCAGCCAAGGTTCAAAAAGGGGCAACAGAGTTCTGGGAATTCTAATCCTCAGAGGAGTGCTACACCTAAAGGAGGCAGACCTGAGCCCAAGAAGGGAAATGGAGGTGAGATGCAGCGTACTAAGAAGAATTGTACTAAGTGTGGCCGAGCTCACAGTGGAGAGTGCAGACAGGGCACTAATGCCTGCTTCGGTTGTGGTAAGAGTGGACACATGGTCAGAGACTGCCCACAGAACAGAGGTCAGGCTGGAGGTAATACTCAGCCTAGGCCTAATCCACAGAGTGCAGCAGCAGCCGAGCCTCCTAAGAGGAACAAATTCTATGCCCTGAAAGGCAGAGAGGAGCAGGAGAAGTCCGCTGATGTGGTCACAGGTATGCTGCAAGTGTTCTCAACTTCTGTTTATGCTTTACTTGATCCAGGGTCTACACTTTCCTTTGTAACTCCTCTGCTTGCTCTTACTTTTGAGGTATTGCCTGAAGTTCTACATGATCCTATAGTGGTTAGTACACCTTTAGGAGAGAATGTAAGAACTGATAGAGTATACAAAGATTGCCCAATAGTTGTGAGTGGTAAAACTATGTGTGCAAACCTGGTTGAGTTACCCATGCATGATTTTGATGTTATTCTTGGCATGGATTGGCTTCACAGTTGTTATGCTTGCTTGGACTGTCGTAGTAGAGTGGTGAGATTTCGCTTTCCTAATGAAGAAGAGTTAGTCTGGGAGGGGTACAATTCGAGTCGTCCTAACCCCTTGATTTCTAACCTTAAGGCCAATAAAATGATGTCCAAGGGGTTATTGTGTCATCTTGTGAGTGTTAACGATTTAGATCATGACATTCCTTCCATAGACTCATTACCTGTAGTGAATGAGTTCTTAGATGTGTTTCCTGATGATTTACCTGGAGTCCCTCCCCTTCGAGAGATTGACTTTGGTATCAATTTAGAACCCAATACTAAACCAATCTCAATTCCTCCTTACAGAATGGCTCCAGCTGAACTCAAAGAGTTGAAGTTGCAGTTAAAAGATCTCACTGACAAGGGTTTCATTCAGCCGAGCATATCCCCTTGGGGCGCTCCAGTGTTGTTTGTAAAGAAGAAAGATGGAACCCTTAGAATGTGTATCGATTATCGGCAGCTCAACAAAGTCACTATAAAGAATAAGTATCCACTCCCCAGAATAGATGATCTGTTTGATAAACTCCAAGGGTCTAGTTTCTTCTCTAAGATTGATCTTTGTTCAGGGTATCATCAGCTTAGGGTTAGGGATGGAGATATCCCAAAGACATCCTTTCGTACCCGCTATGGTCACTATGAGTTTTTAGTCATGTCATTTGGTCTCATGAATGCACCTGCTGCATTTATGGACCTCATGAACAGGGTCTTCTGTGAATACCTTGACTCTTTCGTCATAGTATTCATTGATGACATTCTCATCTACTCTAAGACCAAGGAAGAGCATGAACAGCATTTGAGACTAACCTTGCAGGTACTTAGACAGCATCAGTTATATGCCAAATTCAGCAAATGTGAATTCTGGCTGAGATCAGTGACCTTCCTGGGTCATGTTGTGTCCGATTAGGGCGTGGAGGTGGATCCCAGAAAGACTGAGGCTGTGAAGAACTGGCCAAAACCTCTTACTCCTACTGACATCCGTAGCTTTTTGGGATTGGCTGGTTACTACCGCAGGTTTGTGGAGGGCTTTTCTTCCATTGCTGCCCCATTGACAGCTTTGACTAAGAAGAAAGCAAAGTTCGAATGGACGGAGACTTGTGAGAAGAGTTTCCAGAAGCTCAAGGACAGACTCACTTCAGCCCCGGTGCTTACTTTGCCTAAGTGTGGTGAGAATTACACTGTTTATTGTGATGCATCTAGGGTTAGTTTGGGTTGTGTTCTTATGCAGGTTGGTAAGGTGATAGCCTATGCATCTAGACAACTCAAGGTTCATGAGAAGAATTATCCCACTCATGACCTGGAGTTGGCAGCTGTGGTATTTGCACTGAAGCTGTGGAGGCATTATCTGTATGGAGTGCATGTAGATGTGTTCACAGACCATAAAAGTCTCCAGTACGTGTTCACACAGAGGGAGTTGAATCTACGTCAGCGGAGATGGTTGGAGCTGTTGAAGGATTATGACATGAATGTGCACTATCATCCAGGTAAGGCTAATGTTGTAGCTGATGCTTTGAGCAGGATGAGCATGGGAAGTACAGCTCACGTTGAGGATGAGAAGAAGGAGCTGGTAAAGGATGTACACAGACTGGCCAGACTGGGTGTGCGTTTGTTTGACTCCACTAGTGGGGATGTTTCAGTTCATCCTAGTTCTGAATCATCCTTGGTAGTTGAAGTCAAGCAGGGTCAGCATCTAGATCCCGTGTTGATGGAGCTGAAGGACTCAGTGCTGATGAAGATGAATGAGTCTTTCGCTTTAGGAGGTGATGGCATACTTAGATATCAGGACAGGCTGTGTGTGCCAGATGTGGATGATTTGTGGACCAGGATTGTTGTAGAGGCCCATGGTTCCAGATATTCTATACATCCAGGTTCCACCAAGATGTATCATGATCTCAAGCAGATTTATTGGTGGGATGGCATGAAGAAGGATATTGCAGAATATGTGGCCAAGTGTCCTAATTATCAGCAGGTTAAGGTAGAGCATCTTAAGCCTGGTGGTCTGACGCAGATTATTGAGGTTCCGACTTGGAAATGGGAGGCCATTAATATGTACTTCGTGGTTGGGCTTTCGAGGACTAGGAGGCAGCATGACTCTATATGGGTTATTGTGGACAGATTGACTAAGTCTGCCCACTTTATCCCTGTAAAGTCTACTTACAGAGCCGAGGATTATGCGAGGCTCTACATTGATGAGATTGTGAGATGGCATGGGATTCCCTTGTCTATTATTTCAGACAGAGGAGCTCAGTTTACTTCTCATTTCTGGAGATCTTTCCAGAAGAGCTTGGGCACGCAGGTGAAGCTTAGCACTGCCTTTCACCCTCAGACAGATGGGCAGGCAGAGCGCACCATACAGACATTGGAGGATATGTTGAGGGTGTGTGTGATTGACTTCAGAGGTAACTGGGATGACCATCTGCCTTTGATAGAGTTCTCGTATAATAATAGCTATCACTCCAGCATTGAGATGGCACCGTCTGAGGCACTGTATGGTAGGAGGTGTAGATCTCCAGTTGGGTGGTTCGAGGTTGGAGAGTCATCCATTTTGGGGCCGGAGATCATTCATGAGGCCTTAGAGAAGGTCAGAATGATTAGGGACAGGTTGACTACTGCGTACAGTCGGCAGAAGTCATATGCTGATAACAGAAAACGGCCCTTAGAGTTTGATGTTGGTGACCAGGTTTACTTGAAAATATCACCTATGAAAGGGGTGATGAGATTTGGTAGGAAAGGGAAGCTGAGTCCGAGATATGTTGGGCCATATGAGATCCTACAGCGTGTGGGCGAGGTGGCCTATGAGTTGGCATTGCCCGCAGAGTTAGCTTCTATCCATCCAGTCTTTCATGTATCTATGTTGAAGAAGTGCCTAGGTGATCCAGCATCAATCTTACCTGTTGAAGGTTTGGGGGTTGATGAAGACTTGTCTTATGAGGAGGTACCTGTTGAGATCTTAGACAGACAGGTCAAGCGGCTGAGGAACAAGGAGATTGCCACAGTGAAAGTATTGTGGAGAAATCATCTTGTTGAGGGTGCTACGTGGGAAGCTGAGGCCGACATGAGGGCCCGCTACCCTCACATGTTCAGCTCTTGAGGTTAGACTTTATACTCTTAAACCTACGCTTCCTTACCTCCCCGTATTTTGTTGCTATTGTTTGACTGTGTATAGTGCTTTTATTATGATCTGACGGGCATTACAACATGAAGTAGTAGTGTCATTCGGGGACGAATGTTCCTAAGGGGGGGATAATGTAACAACCCTAAAAATGAATAGGATCAAGACTTAGTTTTTTCAAGAATGCTTGCAATTAGACCAAGGTCCACACGTATTGATACGCGTAGAACCAGACCTCAGAACCCTTACTACGACCAAGCCAACTAACTTGGGGAGTTAATTGAGCTTGGAAAGGTTGGAACCAACCATGTGAGGCTCGCAAAAATGAAGATTTAATCGAAAGAGTTTTTACCGGACTCAAAAAGAAGAAATCTTAAGTTTTGAGGGTCCAAGGGTAAAATGGTCTTTTCCAAGCCAAGGGTAATATTGTAATTACCCTGAGGAATTAATTAATTTATTTATTTAAGGCATTTTAAGGTGGGGCAACCCGAATTGACCCATTTTCGCAAATGGGGGTCACTCGGGTTCGAGCCCCACTAGAAGCAAGATTTAACTTGCTTTTATTTTAATTTGGTAACTTAATTTTAATAAATAATTAATATTAACTGATTTAGGAAAAAAAGAAATCAGATTTCTATTAATTTTAATTATTTATTTAAGTTGACTAAGTCCTACCAACATGTCCTACTTCTAATAGACCACTATCTCCCATCTCCCACTCTCTTTCACGTTAATCTCTCTCATTCTCACACTCTCTTCTGGCTGCAAACGTGAGAAAAATCAGAAAGAAAACAAAAGTTCTTCATGCTTGAAGAATTCACACGCAAAACACAAAACAGAAAGCAATTCGGTAACGTTAAGCAAAACGTACAACGCTAGTCGGGTAAGGTGTGAGTTTGGGTGTTTGGACTGATTTTTGGAGAGGTTCTTGGGCAGCATTCTCGAGGTTGAACAAGAAAAATAAGGTATGGGTCTTCTTACTCTTGGTCCCTTTCCCAAGAGACCCCTAGGACTCAGAATATTCAGCTCAAACCTAAGGTTGTTTTCCCCGTTGCATGTCCCTGTCATTAGCTCCCAACGAATTCGTAGGTTGGTATGATTGCTGGTAGACTTAGGATTATGTGATGTTTGTGCTGGATATGAATGTGTTGGATGTACGTTAGTTTATGAAAATGACAACCCATGTATGTGTTCGGAATTATGAAAAATTGTGTGCAAGTGTGTGACATGACATGAGTCTCGGCCTTGATGCTTAAATTTGTTAATGTTGTGGTTGTTAATTTACGTACACAAACTCATGAAGATCGTGATGTTCATAAAAAGGAAATGTGGCTAACTTTAATAAGGATTTTATAGCCAATAAATTCTATGAAAGATGCACTTAAAAATACGTTGAAGTGGATTAATGAACGAAATTATGAACTAAGTAAAACATTGATGTTATGAGTTAAAAGTAACTAAAATTTCCAGCATTGTACAAGTTAATATAGACTAAATATAAATGCATATGAATCTGGAAATTTACTACAAAATAAAAGAATGAGGCCACTAGGAATTGAACCCGTGACCTCATCCTTGGGCGAAATAGACCACGGAAATGGGTGAGGGCTGGGGGGTTCGATCCTGGGTCTGAGCAAGGGAATGAATGAGAGAAAAAAATTAATGAGGTTAGTTGGATTCGAACCCATGACCCCTCGGTCAGAACTCATGAAGAACAGGAAATAAAATAAATAAAAAAAGGGTGTGAGGCGTGGGATTCGAACCCACGACCTCAAGATTTGGGAATAGAGGAGGCGAAATTATATATTAAAAATAAGTGAGGCTGTGGGGGTTCGATCCCACGACCTCACTGTCCATGCCCTTAACTTAGAGAAAATATTGAAAATATAATTGTGGGGCTGTGGGGGTTCGAACCCACCACCTCACAGCCCTTAAGCAAAAATTAATTAAAAAGAAGGAGGCTGTGGGGGTTCGAACCCACAACCTCCTTACTTGGGCGAAATTAAGAGTAAAATAAAAGAGGCTGTGGGGGTTTGATCCCACAACCTCTTGGTTTAAAGAAAAATGGGAGAATATCATGTTAATGAAAAATGAAAATGGGGTTGTGGGGGCTCGAACCCACAACCCATCGGCCAATGCAAGAAAAAGGTTAAATAGAAAAATAATCCTTCAATGTTAATATTGTGATTTGACTTAGAGTTAAAATGTTATGAATATTAGAATAAAATCAATTAAAAATATAAATGATATCCAATTGATTCAAGACTTGGGTTCCTTGCCCAAACTTCCGTATTGATACATAAGTCATACGTGAACAAAATATCCAAGAATAATGCCACCTACTTAGATCAAAATCAAGATCTTGGCATATATACAAGACACATAAGTCTTGTACTACATAATCTTAGGAATGTGAGAATCACTTAACGAACTATGAATGAAGCCTCATGGCTTGTGTGTATAGACTCATAAGTCTAACATACGTTCAAAAGTAAGTGAACCTAAGATGTATGAAATGAAATGATGAACCCTAGAGGGGTTAAGTAAGGGTGTGAAACACACCAAATGGCCAAGTGCATTGGCATATGACGAAATGAACATTCACGTAATAAGAGGTGAATAACTAAGAAAAACAAAGGTGCTAATGATGATGAATGTGGTGACAACATGATATGAGGCTAATGTAAATGATGAGAGTAATCTCAAATGAGCCTAAGTAAATGTTACCAATATGTATTCACCTATGAGAGTGTAAGATAATGAAGAGACCAGTCTCTATGAACACTCTAATGAGAGTATTGAGCTTAACACACTTAATACGAATGATGAGATGAGAAATCATCTAATGAGCTATGATGTCCTCATACTAGAAGTCAGATTCCCTGACGTATGAGATGAATGAAATGGAACTTTACACTGAGCACCGATAGACTAGGTATGAGCGGTGATGCCTTCTTTCGGGAAGGGAGGAGGTTCACGTAACTCTCATGAGATGAGACTGTCCGGCTTGCCGGGTATGGGTCTCCTTATATCTCCTAGTATTCAAACCTATACTGCCAATATAGGGATCTGGCGGGGTTAAATTCCCATGTACGCTAGCATGTTATTGGATCACTTTGGCCGGTGATTCCACCTTTTTTTGGTGTAGGGGAGACACTGGATTTCATGATGCTCACATGATCTATGTCGGTTAAAGTTAAAGTTCCCAATGAATGAATAGGCCAGCCTCAAATGATGCACATAATGAAATGAATGAATACCAGAGGTGTTAGGATAGGATAATCAAAAGGTGAGTTAGATTCAAGTAATGACATTAGGTCATTCTTGGTCATTGCACAACGAACCTAATGAAAGTCTTAAACTACATCCTAGGTATAACCGGTGGTTACACTGGACTATGAACGAAATGAAATGAAGTATGTATGAATGAATGAAGAAGACTCTGTGTTTGCTAATGAAGACTCCCTAGTTGAGTTCCCATATGTTGAGCCCTCATTTCTGGGATGTCTTAATGTCAAGTCCATGATTCCAAGGTCTCATGGCATATCAATGAATGATATGAACGAAATTATGTGCTACATGCAAAATGTACTATATGCTATATGATATGTGCTATGTGTAAATGTTATGTGCTGTGTGAAAATGTGAAAAGTATGATGATGTATATTATTCTCATGGCATAACTTTCCTATTCCAAATCTGGAAAGCTCACTGACTTTCCTAATCCAGATTTGGAAAGATCATTTACTTTCCTAATTCAAATTAGGAAACTTTCCAAATCTCAATTTGGCAAGTCCACTGACTTGACTTCCAAAAATCATGTTGTTAGGAAAGAGCTATTCTTTGTCGTGCATGTCCTTGGTGTGTACTTGCATATACTCATACTTAGTACAACTGTGTACTAACCCTATACAAACTCTACTATTTTAGGTGCAGGCACAGGTGGACGATAGAGCTACAGGATCATCGCTGCAGTTATCCGAACGTCCATCATTCATCCGGTTTTGGTAGGTCCTCATGCTTTCGAGGATGCTACTGTTTATGTTCTAGCTTAGTTTAGGAGTTGAGCTAGTGGAGCATGATCCACTAGCGTTTCTTTCTTATTTTATTCAGACTATGTATTGGTGCCATTTTGGCAATTATACACTTATGTTTATTGAACGATTCCTTTCATTTGATTATCTCTTAATGATTAGATGGTTGATGTTGAACAAATTACGAATGTATTAGAAATGTTTAGTAAGCAATGTTTAGAAGCAAAAATTTTCAATTTTTCCGCTAAAAATTTACCTATGTAAAGTAAGAATTACGTAAGTAGGCTTGTCTGCGACCTCTGAGAGGTCAACGACGCCGGTCTCATTTGGGGTCTAGAATTCCAGTCGTGACAGTATGAAAATGATATAATGCTTATTTTATAAAGGTTTTATGAAGATTTTCTCAAAAAGGTATGATGTATGATTTCAAGTAAAATGTCCCTTTAAAATGCATGTTTTTGCATGGTTGTCATACTTAGTGCATTCTTGTACTAACCCCATTCTTGTCTATCTTTTAACACAAAGTGTAGGTTATGGATTCTTAAAGGATGTCTTTAATGGTGAGGAGCTTGATATGTGATTCCCAAGCTCAAGGAAAGGAATCCTTAAGTCGAAGGATTTCCTAATGTCTAGCTTATTGTAAAGTTTAGTAACTATTGTACTTATAATTTATGTTGTAAGGGTCGTGCCCCTATTTTATTCTAATGATGTTGAGTCGAGGATAGCAAAAGAGACCAGAGTTTTTAACTATGTATTATGATATTTCTTATATAATTGAAGTGATGTTCTAGCATATGATGTGCTATAAAAGTTTTAAATTTACCGCTAAATTTACCTATGAAAATGCGATGAATGATTTTAATTGGCTTTTATAAGACCTCCGAGAGGTCAAGTACGCCATGTTACTTCTAGGGGGTGCTCCCTGGATGTGACAGTGCCTTGATTGAATAGTTCCTAGGTTGTAATATATGTTTATGAATATGAATGCATGAAGTATGTTATGATCATGTCTTATATGCTATGATGTCAAGTATAAGATATGATGAAGTATGAATATGCATAGTCTCTAAATGTGTTTATATGAAAGTATCGCTCATATAGTTACACCTATACACTTATGCATGAATGAAGTGAAGTATGAACATGTATGGATCAAGGGTGTTTATTTGAAAGGTTCACTCACATATAACTACAAATACACACACATGAAGACATGTCTATGATGCTTGTATGATGATCTAGTAAATAGAGGGTATCTTGAAAGGTGTTCTATGTCTATGTGAAAGGTTTTCTTACATGATATAGGTTGAGGAAAGGACTTTCTCATCTATAACCTATGAGCTAAGAATATGAGGGAAGGTAGGTTAACAGTAATTCTCATGAGGTGGATAACTACAATGCCTCAATAGGCATAAATATGGTTTCCATATATTCCTCCCAGTTCCATAAACTATGTTTGCCCCATAGGATCTATTAAGTGATATAACCTATATGCTAGAATTATATTAATGTTCTACTTTGGCAAAGTAGAGAACCTCTTTTGGTATGAGGTTCTACAACACCGGATTTGATGTTTAGCACCCATGGTCTTAGTGTCGGTTAAGGCTATAGTTTCCCTAAAGTAAAATTGACAGTGGAAGTAATGTAAGGAGCCCTAACTAGGACATGGGAGGAAAGTTTCTTAGAATAGTTGAGAGTAATGAACTTACCTATGCATTTCAAGTAGCTCTTCAAGGGAGTTCTAGGAAGGTGTTCTATATGTACATGATTATGGATATGTTCTTATGCATGACATTGTAGTGTTTTCTACTTGTTGTGGTGATGTGATCCCTATTGAGTCTATATGATGAAGTCTTACCTTATATGAATAATGTTGGTCTTATTGACTATATGATGAAGGTCTTACTTGGCATGTATGAAGTTGTCTTTACTTGCCTTGTTGTTGTATGAAGTAAATTATATTCTGGTGGTATTTCTATTAGTTTACTTAGTATGTGTGAGGTTATGGTGCTTCACATGTACATTGCACTAGTAGACTTAGATTGAGATTATGAGTAAGGTCTTATGATGTCTTATGAAGTAAAGTCCAAGTATGTGTTGTTGACTATTGCCTAGTTTGATTTTATTGTAGTGTTGACTTACATGATGTATTGGAATAAGTCTTTGTCACGACCGGAATCTAGACCCCAGACCTCTCAGAGGTCGCAGACAAGCCTACTTACGTCATTCTTACTTCATCTAGGTTAATTTTAGCCGAAAATTTGAAACTTTTTGTTTCTTAACTTACTTATTAAACATTCTCATTAATACATAATTGTTCACCATCAACCATCTAATATCAAGATCATCAAATGAAAGAAATTGTTTAATATAGCAATAAAGATGTACTTGCCAAAATGTCACCAATACAATGTCTGAATAAAACAGGAAGGAAACGCTAGTGGAACATGCTCCACTAGCTCACTCTAAAACTAAGCTAGAATATAAATGGCAGCATCCACGAAAGCATGAGGGCCTACCAAGTCTGGATGAATGCTCGACGTCCGGATAGCTTCAGCGTCAACCTGTAGCTCTAGCGTCCACCTGTGCCTGCACCTAAAATTATAGAGTTGTATAGGGTTAGTACACACTTGTACTAAGTATGGGTATATGCAAGCACACACCAAGGACATGCATGATAAAGAATAGCTCTTTCCTAACAACATGATTATGGAAAGTCAAGTCAGTGGACTTGCCAAATTGGGATTAGGAAAGTTAGTGAACTTTCCAAATTTGGATTAGGAAAGTTAGTGAACTTTCCAAATTGGATTAGGAAAGTCATGCCATGAGAGTAACATGCATCATCATACTTATCATATTCCACACAACACATAACATCTCACACATAGCACATATCACAGAGCATACAACACATAACATCTTTTATAACATTCATTTATATGCCATGAGACCTTGCAATCATGGACTTGACATTAAGACTTTCCAAAATGAGGGCTCAACATATGGGACCTCAACTAGGGAGTCTTCATTAGCAAACACAGAGTCTGCTTCATTCATTCATACGTACTTCATTTCATTTCATTCATAGGCTAGAGTGAACACCAGCTATACCTAGGATGTAGTTTAAGACTTTCATCGGGTTTGTTGTGCAATGATAAAGAATAACCTAGTGTCATTACTTGAGTCTAGCTCACCTCTTGATTATCCTATCCTAACACCTTTAGTATCATTCATTTCATTATGTACTTCATTTGAGGCTAGCCTCATTCATTCATTGGGAACATTAACTTTAACCGACATAGATCATGTGAGCATCATGAAATCCAGTGTCTCCCACACACCGAAAAGAGGTGGAATCACCGGCCAAAGTGACCCAAAACATGCTAGCGTATATGGGAATTTAACACCGCCAGATCCCTATATTGGCAGTATAGTTTCGAAAACCAGGAGATATAAGGAGACCCATACCCGGCAAGCCGGACAGTCTCATCTCATGAGAGTTACATGAACCTCCGCCCTTCCCGAAAGAAGGCATCACCGCTCATAGCTAGTCTATAGGTGCTCAGTATAAAGTTCCATTACATTCAACTCATACGTCATGGAAGCTGGCTTCTAGTATGGGGACATCATAGCTCAATATATGATTTCTCATCTCATCATTAGTATTAAGTGTGTTAATATAAATACTTTCATTAGAGTGTTCATAGAGACTGGTCTCTTTATTAACTTTACACTCTCATAGGTGAGTACGTTTTGGTAACAATTACTTTGGCTCATTTGAGATTGTTCTCATCTTTTACATTAGCCTCATATCATGTTGTCACCACATTCATTAACATTAGCACAATTGCTTTTCATAATTACTCACCCCATTTTACGTGAATGTTCATTTCATCATATGCCAATATACTAAGCCATTTGTGTGTTTCATACTCTTGCTTAACCCTTCTAGGGTTTCATCATTTCATTGTTCATTTCGTCATTTCATTGTTCATTTCATCATTTCATTACATACGTTCACTTACTTTTAAACGTATGTTAGACTTATGGGTATATACATATAAGCCATGATGCTTCATTCATAGTTCGTTAAGTGACTCACACATTCATAAGATTATGTAGTACAAGACTTATGTATCTTGTATATATGCCAAGATCTTGATTTCGATCTAAGTAGGTGGCATTATTCTTGAGCATTTAATTCACGTATGACTTATGTATCAATACGGAAATTTGGGCAAGGGAACCCAAGTTCGAACCACTTGGACAATACTTACATTTTTCCTTGACTTTATTTTTAGTCTTCATGGCATTGGGACCCTAGATCGAACCCCAACATCAACATTCTATTTTTACTTTTCTCCTTGGATTTCCCCTTAATTTGGCCGAAGGGTTGTGGGTTCGAACCCCCACAACCCCTTTTTATTTTTCATTAAAACTTTATTGTTCCATTTCGCCTAGATCAAGAGGTTGTGGGATCGAACCCCCACAACCTCTTTTATTTTGCTCTTTATTTCGCTGAGAAATTGGGAGGTTGTGGGTTCGAACCCATACAACCTCCTTATTTAAATTTTAAATTCGCTAAGGCTGTGAGGTTGTGGGTTCGAACCCCCACAGCCTCCTTACTTTTATTTTTAATTAAAGTCTATTAAGTTAGGCGTTTTTTGCAGTGAGGTTGTGGGATCGATCCCCCACAGCCTCACCTCATTTTCTTATTTAATTCGCCTGCTCCTTTCCAGCCTTGAGGTCGTGCGTTCGATTCCCACGCCTCACATTTTCTTTTCTTTATTTTCTCTTCTTTCACTCGCTGCCTGGAGGTCGTGGGTTCGATTCCCACGCCTCCCATTTATTTATTTAATTTATTGTTCTCCCCTTTCTCAACCAGAATCCGATTTCGATTCCCCCAGCTCCCTTTTTTTTCTTTTTTTCGCGAATTACACTTGTCACTAGGGTGAGGTCACGGGTTCGAATCCTAGTGACCTCATCCCTTTAACTTTTACTTAAATTTTCAGATTTTGTCCATCAACATTTTACCTAAATTAAACTTACAAGATGCTGGAAATTCTAGCCATTTTTCAGTCTCATATTCATTGACATATTTGCTTGATTCATAGGGTACGTTTATAGACCCTTTAAACATATTTTTAGGTGCATCTTTCATAGATTCAATTGGCTACAAGATTGTTACTCAATCAGCCACATTTCCTTTAATAAACATCACGATTTTCATGGAATTATGCACGTAAAATAACAACCACAACATTATCAAATTTGAGCATCAAAGCCGAGACCCTTGTCACGATCACATACCTGCACACACTGGCACATAATTTTGAACACATATTGATTATTATTTTCATGATTTCACGTACATAAACATATTCACATTCAGCACAAAAACATCACACATACCTAAATCTACCAGCAAACATACCCAACCTACGAATCATTGGGAGCTAGTGACAGGGACATGCAACAGGTAAAACAACCCTAGTTTTCGGACTGAATAACTGAATCTTAAGGGGTATCTTGGGAAAGGGACCAAGAGAGAAGAAACCCATACCTTAATTGATGTTCAAAAGTTGAACTTGCTGCCCAAAACCCTCTCCAAAATCACGTCCAAGCCTCCTCAACGTCCACACCACTCGACGGACAACTTCCCTTTGCCTAAGGTTTTTGGTTAGCTTGTTTTCTTAAAATTTTCGTGTGTGTTCTTCAAGTGAGAAGAACTTTGATATATTTTCTATTCTTGTAGTTGTTTAGGCAGAGAGAGATCGTGAAAGAGATGGTGAAACGTGAGAGAGAGATCGTGAGAGAGTAGTCTAGGATTAGGAGTTTTAGTTTGGGAATTAGTCAAACTAGGACTCCTTATTAATTTAAATAAAAACCTGATTTAATTAGCTTAGTGAAATGACCATTATGCCCTTACAAAATCAGATTATAAAACATTAATTAAATCACCAACTCGTTGCTTCCGTTGGGGCTCAAACCCGGGTGACACCATTTAGCGAAAATGGGTCATTTCGGGTTGACCCAACCCGAACTGGTTCATTAATTAAATTAATTAATTAATTAATTAATTCCTTAGGGTAATTACGATATTACCCTTGGTCTGGGAAAGACCATTTTACCCCTGGACCCTCAAAACTTAAGATTTCTTCTTTTTAAGTCCGGTAAAGACTCCTTCGATTATATCTTCGTTTTCGAGAGCCTTACATGGTTGGTTCCAACCTTTCCAAGCTCAACTAACTCCCCAAGTTAGTTGGCTTGGCTGTACTAAGGGTTCTGAGGTCTAGTTCTACGCGCATCAATCCGTGTGAACCTTGGTCTAATCGCAAGCATTCTTGACACCTTAAGCATTTCTTATCTTATTCATTTTTAGGGTTGTTACAGTCTTATATGAGATTAATGCATTATGTTGAGTTATATGTGTCACATCCCGAGATTACACCCTAGGAGATATTGCACTCCCGGAGTGCGACATGGCATACTTGACCTCTCGGAGGTCTTGTACAAGCCCTTGAAATCATTCATTTCATACATGTATGAAAAGTAGTGCAGAATTAAAACATTCGACATGAAATATATTAAAACATCTTTCATATAAAGGATGTCTCTAAAGTAGAGGGCTTGATATGTGTTTCCCAAGCTCAAGGAAAGGGATCCTTATGTTCAAGGATTTCCTATGTCATGTTTTATGTAAAGTTATGTAGTCGCTTAGTAATAGTTTATATTGTAAGGGTCGTGTCCTTAATGTACTATAATGATGTTGAGTCTCAGATGGCAAAGATACTCTGAGTCTAACTATGTACTTATTTTATTTTATATTAATGGACGTGATGTTCTAGCTTACAATGTGCTATGAAAGTTTTAAATTTTCCGCTAAATTTACCTATGACAATGCGATGAATGATAAATATGGGCTTGTATAAGACCTTTGAGAGGTCAAGTACGCCATGTTACTTCTAGAGGTTGCTCCCCGGAAGTGACAATCGTTGTATCAGAGCATGAGGTTATAAAAGTCATTTTAGGGTCGAAAGTCTCATATTTCCACGTCTAGTAGACTCTCATTCATAGCTGGTGAGTTGAGAGACATCCACGAGCGAGAGGCTATAGGACGATAGAGTTTCCCTTCTTCATCATTCTCATGTCGTACCATAGAACTTAACTCTATAAGATCTCTCTCTTATGTTTTCTTGTCCGGTGGTCTTTTAGATATGATTGTTTGGATGAGATGGTATCTATATTCTTGAGGGAGAAAACGTGAGTTTAGATGCTTATCTAGGTTTTATGGTTTGATGAGTATGTATGAGCATGAACTTTGATATATGTTGATGTGATGCCATTTCTTGCCATATATGAGATCTATGTGAAATGACATGTTATGTGAAGATTTCTGTGATGATATGGTTATAACTTGTTAAAAGTTGTTATGGTTAAAATGAGTTTCCTTTTTAGAATAATGAGTGGCTATATGGTTTAGTATGATGATGGTGTAAGGATATTGTTTAGGCTTGAAATGCTTTGAAGAAGTATGGTGAATAGTTAAAGATGCATGTTACCTTTATATATGAGTGATGGTTCAATGTTGCCCTTGTATATGTGTATGAACCTTCATAGTAGCCTTGTATGGATTGGAGTCCTTTATATAGGCTTAGTCCTAGAAGTGAAGGTAGTGTGCTTACATTGTAAGGTGATGATGTGGGTTGGAATGACCTAGAAGTTACCTTGCCCTATTATTGAAAGAAAAGAAAGAGGCCTTATGGATAAGTCTCATCTATTGTTTACCCTAAGGTTTTTATGACCCTTGGTGTTTATGGTATAGTTGAGACCTAATGTGATTTGGTAGAATGACCTAACTTGATGTTTATGGATTTTCTTTGGGTGTTAGGCCTAGACAAATGATGATGGTTGAGTTAGTTGACTCCATGATATGAGATTAGGAGTGAGAACCCTCAATAATGCTAAAACTTCTTGTGTGAGGAGTATATATGTTTGTTTTGACTTGCCTTGACCTTGCTGTTTAAGGGCATGATATGGATAGGCTTACCCTAAGTAGGGGATATTGTGTCAAGAGGGTACGGTTTAGAGTGCCCTTGATGTTCCTATGTTTAGTTCCTTTGAACTTCGTTATGTTGGAAGTCACTTGCAGGTGATGTTGATGAAGGGTTTGCTTAATCTTAGACACAAGTGTGGGGGGATGTTCTTAGTTTTTAAAGCTTTTGAGTTTAAGTTCTCCTAAGGTGGAGTTAAGTTGCTCTTAAATGGTTTTACCATAAGTGGTGGATGGTTATGTGAGTAGTAAGGTTGTGGATATCCCTATCTTGTTCTTCTATTCTTACTTAATCTTGAAACCAAAGAGTTCCTAGAAGCTTGTTCATGATACAGGTCTTGTATAAAAGTATAATTTGCATGTTCTGGATATGGTATGTATGTCTTAATTGACACTATGTTAAGCATGATTTAAAGATTCTAATTTGAATGAAAAAAATAATAATTTTGATCTAAGTTATATTTTATGATGTTGATTGAACATCTTGATATGTTAGTTGTGCATTTAACTTCATGAGGTAAGGTAAGGAACATGTTTGATGTCACTTTCAAAGTGTGGTGTTTTAAGCCATCAATGAGAAATTGAGTCTCCATAAAATTAAAAATGATGAGTTCCTTTGAAATTATGTGACTTTTTGTCACGACCCGAAAGTACCCCCTAGAAGTTAGGGTTAACTCTCGGATCGTGGCCGGGCGTACTTGACCCTTTGGGGTCTCATACAAGACCTTCAACTCGTACATTACATAAAACATGAAAAGTAGTGAGGAAATTAAAACTTTTCACGATAATGAAATAAAAGAAGTCTTTCATAAATATTAGGAAATCTTATCGTCACAAGACAACTTATAGACACAACTTAGAATCTTAGGGACTCGCCCCTTTACAATAAACGAAAATACAAATTAAGTCTTAATAATGAAAGTAAGAAACAAAAACTATGTCCTCGATATATGAGGACAAACCAAATCTTGAGAGATAGAAATTCCCAAACTTCAACTTCGATCCTCCAAAAGCTTCCAACTTATACTATAAGGTATATAAAAGTATGGGGTTAGTACAACAATGTACTAAGTATGCCATATGCAAAAAATGTAAAAAGGGACATTTTTAGCAAAATAAGCTTTCATGCCAATTTAATAAAACATTCATGAACGTAGGAGCAAAACAACATAAGAAGCATCATTAAACACTTAAAGAAGAATTTCCATAATTTTACCTCACAATTACACTTTACAGTGAGGACACTTGACTTTACAGTGAACAACCCATGTATACGACTCTCACACAAGTACTCTCCTCGAATAGGACTCTTAGGTCACACTAAGTGCAATGTGAGAGTAGCATCCCATACTACCACTTCCACTAGAGCTCCTAATGGATTCCCAAGGATTTTAGCACGTTACAACACATAGATCAAAAAGATGCATTTACAGTTCCATTGACATTACAGTGAACCATTTTTAGTCATTATAGTAGATTTAACAGCTTTACATTAAACTAAAGACTCCAACAATGGTTAACTTCCAAAGTATTGCAAATGAGGAAATGAGCCGATTTCCGTAGGAGTTTTCCTACTGAAGGATAATCCCAAGATTCTCTAACGTAAGAAATGAAGGAAACGTCTAAACACTTCCTTTAATGCACACCTAAGCGATCCTCAAGACTACCCCGTTCGGCTTACTCACCTCGGGAGAATGAGTCACCACTCAAAGACAAGACCTTAGAAGAACATCCAACAAAACACCAAAGGCTTCCCTTTCGGAATGCCTACTTAGTGCAATGAGTAGGATGGCGTCCCATACCACCACCTACCCTAAGTAGTACATTCTTTTAGAAGGTTTGGCACCAAGTCTTCCCTTTCGGAAGGTCCTACTTAGTGCCATGGATAGGTAGCGTCCCATACCACCACCTACCCTAAGTAGCACGTTCTTTTAGAAGACTTAGTTCAATCAAATCACATAGGTAACACATTAATTAGACAACTTATCATTTTCATTACTTTTTTGGGGGGTTAGGTTAACCGACAAAGACCATGAGAACTAGGCATGGAATCCCAATATTAACCCCTATCGGTTGAGGGATCCTCACTTGCCTAGAGTAAGGTCATACTTCTTAGCTTTTACATGGCTTTCCCAATAGCTATACCTATGTGGGCTCATAGTTAAGGGATAGGGAGATTGATACTAAGTAACTCATTCTCTACTAACGAGAAGTACTCATCTCAAAAGGTACAATGGAATACGACATCTCAATTCACGAAGTGTATTCCACCTCTTCTTTCTATCCTCTCGGTGCTAGGCATAACTCCCCACGGATTCTCACATTATAGACTATAGGTTAAGGATAACTAGCGAATACCACATCTCAACTCACGAAGTGCATTCATCCTCCGACCTATCTTTGGAAAGCTCATTATGAATAGTGAGGTTGCTACTAGACACTTCATCTCAACTCACGAAGAGTTTCCACCCCAAGACTCCCCCTCTTACTAAACTTAACTTCATTCATTCGCTTAAAGTGTGTGTGTGTACATGTGAACACACCTTGCATATAAGCATCATTTCATATACATTACTTCTAAACATGCTTTAGGCTTGCATTTATCAACTTACACACTTTATATACTCCACTTAGTCATATTCTTCAATTAGACCAAAATCTGTGTCAAACAAACAATTCAAGCTTCACAGTCACAAAACAAGACTCATTTACAATTTCTATTCATTTACAATTTAGGCCTTCAAGATCACATTCTCAATACATAATAAACATCACCAATTAATCAAATAAGCACCGCCACCAAGAAGGTGGACCATACCACAAAAGACCAATTTATCATAAGAACAATACAATAGAAGCAACTCTTTAATTTAACAAGCCATAACAACCTATAAGCATTTTATCATTAATTCATCATAATAAGGACCTTAGGGCAGTAGCTAAACCAACATTACAACACAATGAAGTCAAATTTCCTTTTATACATAAACATTCTCATTTGACCCAATTCTTAAACCACCATTTGAAAGGAAACTTTAACATGATTTCATCAAGGTTTTAGCATTAGAAACACCAACTAACATTAATAACATCATTAATTAGTTAATAGAAACATTTTCATGCAAGACCCATGTTGGGTTGAAGATAATAGAAGTTAGTGTTGAAAACCACTTTTTGAAATTCATTGGAAATGGCTTGTTGAATGAAAGGGTATTTAATAATGGATACCATACCTCAATAAGCAAGAAAACACAAGAGTTTTGGTGAAGAAATCACGTCCAACCAGCCCCTCCTAGCCTTCTTGACCTCTAACTTCAATGGAGTCTTGAGAGAGTTTGTTTTTAGAGAGAGAGAGTTGATTTTGAAATGAGAGTCTTGTCTAGGTCTAGGTCTTAAAACATAACCTAATACAGCTTAAAAACCCTAAAAATATCAACCTAGGGTCCCAAAAGACTTGGGGTGAATTTCCCAAAACACCTCAAAACTTGACCAATCCCGTTGCAGATTTTGGGACTGCACCATCGATGGACCAACCGACGGTCCGTGTGTCCAGCGATGGACCATGGTTGAGGTATCGTCGATTGGGGCTGCAACCTCCCAAAGCTGCAGGCCTTCAGCCTCCATCGACGGTCCGTAGGCTAGGTCTCGTTGGTGGAGACTTAGGCACTTTAAGGGCATGGACTTACTGCCTTGGCAAGGGACATCAACGGTCCATGGTCGACGGACTGTAGGTGGACCTACGTATCGTCCCTTGGTCCGTCGTTTGGCCACTGCCCTGGCAATTTGGTCCAAGGCATAGGCCCTTCCGTGGGCCCCCTTCCGGGTCCTAGGTGGGGTCGTGCCTGAATGTTAAAGCCCTACACATGGTCATCTATGTCTTAGAAACATCTCACACATGTTTCAAACAAAACGACCACGTAAAACTCATTCAAACACATTAAGACATACTAGTACATTCTAGGGCACACCTTCCGAATGTCATGGACGTTTTTGGTCGATTGATCTCCAAACTCAACCAAACTTCACACACAGCTTAGGGATACTAAACTAACTCACTTTAACACAAAATTCGCTCAAGCAACACTTACGAAGCTATAGTTCACCTTAATTTATTTTAGGGCGTTACACTTTTATGGTTTGGGAAGTATGATTGTAGGTTCACTCTTGAGTATTGAAGGTATGACTAGACAATGTCGTTGTGTGTGCCTATAAATTGTAAGAATCTCCCTAATGATGCATGTTTATGAAAGCTAGTGTTATTATAGAAATTGAAACTATGTGAAATGACTTCCTATTATTGTGATGTGTGTGGTGTGATTTACCATTCTGACTTCACTAGGGAGGATTTATGGGCATTCTTTGGTTAAAATGTTGAGAAATTCTCATTGAAAGCGAAGTGACCTTTGTGCATTGCTTGTGTCTGTACTCATGACAATGTAAGTGTGTTAAGGAGAAGGACATTCCTCCATAAACATAACTAAGCATGGTAAGGTAGAGTATGGCCTTCATGCAATTATGTATAAATGATAAGGATCCTTATAGATTTACTTGACTCAAGTCTATGTGTATTGAAGTATGAGTGCTTATTTGCTTCTTGAGTGATATTGAAATGGCCTTTGTGTGACTTAAAGGTTGTTGCATAATGAGCTCTTAATAAAATGATATGGAAACAAAATGTTCTTATTAGGAGATGGATGTTCTTCCTATGAACATGACAAGAACCTATGTGTTTAATGCATTTAAAGGTGAGTGAATAAAAGTTTTGCTTGCTTGTGTTGCATTGAGTACTAAATGGTATGAAAGTTTGTGTTCCTTGTAAGTTCGGTGCATTTAATTCTATCTGAAGATGTAATGAATGTTGTGAGCTGCTCTATGGGTCATTAAAGTCCTTGATGTTATTCCCGCACACTGTTTCATTAAGGGGTGAATGGTAAATTCATTCCACGCCCTAACATGTCCCTAGGCAGTTATTTTATGTATTTTTGGGTATATTATTGTAACACTCCGGAAATGTCATGACTTAGACTAGAGGCTAATCTATTTAATAATGTTTAATATGATATTTCCATACCTATATTAATGTAATAAACTCATTTTGACAAGGTTAGAGCATAAACGACAAAAAAAGACATTGACGCTCGGAATCGTTAAAGTCGTATTTTTTGTAATTTAACTTCTTAAAAAGATCCATTTAAGTGGAGGGTCTTTTGGGTAATTCATAGGACGACTATATATGGATATTAGGTCAGTTTTAGACCACTTTTACACGTCCAAATCATATTAAAACAAGTTTTCTCTCATCTCTCTCAAGAACCCTCTCTTTTCTAAACTCCATTGAAGAACAAGAAGATCTTAATGAAGAAGACGAAGACTTCAAGTGCTTCATCAAATTTTCGAGGATTATTCACCTATAAGGTTTAACGTTTCGGAAAATCATATGTATAATTTAGAGCCCAGTATGCCCTTAGGATATCCTATTAGGGGTACATAGGCACCCCAATGCCCAATATTGAGAAATATTGGGCATAGTATAGAAAAATTGGCTAAGAGATATTAGCCAATTTTCTATATACGAATATGAAATATACTTTTTGGGTTGTCATACCCCAATCCAAGATTGATGTTCAATAAATGTGCTTGCAATGAAGACCCTAAGCTAATATAATTGGCACTATGTACATATAGACCCACAACCAACGTGTGAGGTATGAGGCATCCAAGTGTCAAGCCTAGATACCATAGCACATTATAATTTAAAATGATCATGTAATTAAGCAGTGCCCAAAGACATGGTGAGGGTACTTGGGATAATAAGTAAACATTCCCAAATGATCCATCAAGATAAATTAGTTAGGGAAGTGCAAAAAACCCATGTGCAAGCACATGGGCAACACACGTGAAGGAACCAACCAAGGGGACCACGGAACCACCCTAACCGAATTCGGTCAGGGCGGTTAGGCAAGACACGCATGGGCGGGTCCCTCCATGTGGGACAAGCCAACCTAACTAACTCTATGTCCTAACCAACTATACAACTAGACAACTAACCTAGTACTAACCGAATTGGACCCCCTAATGCACCCGACAACCTAGGACTTGGTCGGGTGGCACCTAACTAACTTAGGGACAACCTAGTACCTAACCTAGGATTGTCCAAAGTTGTTAGTTGTGGCCCTAGTGATTTAGAGGTATTTTAGTAATTCCCTTAAGTACCATATTTAATTAATTAAGACATCAAATTAATTAAATTAAGCCTTGGTCAGCCGAGACACTTAGTCAAAATTGCAATTGGCTAAGTCAATGGTTCTCCTATGTCTAGTCAACTTAGGAGGTGTATTTTAATAATTAACTAATTAATTTATTAATTAAGTTAATTAAATCTTAAGTTTTATAATTCAAGATCAGTTCCTAAACCTAGCATTCACGATCAAATATTGAAAACTCACGACACTAAGGCAGTAGAACGCAAACCACAAAACGTAAGAACGCTAGAGGCAATTCTTGGGCGATTTCAAAGTACTTTTCAAGGATTTAGTGTAGAGTAATCATCGTAGATTCAAATCTACATAAGGTATGGTATTCTCTCCTGGACTTCTTTCTCTAAGAGAACTTTCTTTCCAACGATTCAAAGATCTTAAAAACTAGGGTTGTTCCCGTGTTCTCGTCGAACTCCTTGTCCCTAGTATCTTTTTCGATTCCATGATGAATAGGTTAGAGATCATGTTGTTGGTATGTGGTTCTAGCTGATCTTATGTGTAACGTTCTTGAATTATGAATGCCGAATGAACTATGAATTGAACTCGTTTGATGCTAAGGGTTCCTTACGTGAATTAAAGAATGATGTATTACTAAGATATGTTCGAAAACGTTAAGTGTGATGTGTGACGTCTTAATGCATACTTACTGTTAAGGTGACTTTATGAAGGTGTTATATTCATCAAATGTTAATATGATGCTGTCCAAAATGCTTAGAAACTTTATGCTTAAAGTCATGAACTAAGATTGGCTTAAAAGATCTCTATAAAATCACATCTTGAATGAATTGACTATCTGATGCCAATAAAGTTGGCTAACACTACTTTGTCATATGTAACTCTATCTGATGCCACTAAAGTTTGCTAACAATAAAAGAATGAACTGTGAACATATGTAACTCATTGAAAGAAGTGCTCATCGTCCATAAATGATGAAATGAATCTACTACACTAAAATAAAGAAGTTACATGAGTTATAACATAATTAAAGGGGTCTAAACTAAGTAAGTGACCAGAATGGGGTGTTAAAGAAAGTGAGACAAGTCTCACTTACACCTAAGCTACTATGTTAAAAGATTACTCACGAATGAAGGTGTTAGAATGTGTGAGACTAGTCTCATTAACACCTACGGATGATATGTAAGGACAATGCACATTTCATCAATTTAAAGTAAGGATGAGATGTAAGGACAATTCACATCCCATCAATGTAAAGTAAGGATAATATGTAAGGACAATTCACATTTCATCAATGTAAAGTAAGGATGTTATGTAAGGACAATTCACATTTCATCAATGTAAAGTAAGGATGACAAGTCATCAAAAGAGTATGTAAATCTCAATCTAGAAGCAAGCTTCCATAATGCTTGAGTCGACTCTAAAAGATAAAGAAGATAATGAAAGTGAGCACAACACCGATAGACTAGTTATGAGCATGTGCTTGCACGTGTAAGTCTAATGTGAAGAGGCTACTACTGAGGTGGATAAGTAGTCTCATTAAGTCCCTAGTCTTCGAACTATGTCTAGCAAACATAGGAACTAGCCAGTGGTTTCCACCTAAGCGAGCTAGGAATGTTCGGTTTCACTTTGGCCGGTGATTAAACCCCTTTTCAGTGTGGGATAGACACTGGATTTCATGTTTATCTCATATGATCTATGTCGGTTAATCCTCACAATATGTTCTTGGTTCACTATAGCCGTGAGACACTCCTTTTCGATGTGGAGTGAACACTTGAGATAGATTCACCTTAGCCGGGGATCACCCCTTTCCATGTGTGGGGCTAACACTGGATTCCATGAGTAGCTCACATGGTCTAGATTCATTTTAACCGGTGAATTACCCCTTTTCGGTGTGGGGCAGACACTGGATTTCATGTTAGCTCGCATTATCTTATTCCCTACGATGTCTCTATGAAAGTGAGAATGAATGATTATGATAGAACGTATGTCCAAAGTGAGCAATGATGAAGAGCTTAAGAATGTCAATTGTCAATGTTACACTCATGAAAGTTTCAGCAAATAATAGGCAAAGCCAAATAAATTGGCTCATAATGACTTCTTATATGATGCCAAGAAGGGAAGTAGGAATATCATGGTAATTAAATGACTTATAACTTCCCTAACATGAAAGTAATGAAACAGATGGCATCGTCAATAAAATTGGCTTATGAAATGTTTATGAATACATAGAGTAAAGAATGACTCACTATAAGGTAGGGAAATCATTCCTTAGTCCTTGGATTACTTACATCGATTCATTGTGGGTATGGGACTACAATGAATCATTGAACTTGTAAGTAAAACATAGGACTAAAGGAATTATTGAACTACACAACAAGAAGAATAAAAAGACTGAAAATAAAACTAAGTGTGAGCATGGGAGCTCTCGGGTTGGGGTTTGATCAAAATTTCAAATCATCGCCCGAGTGGTTCTAAAATTATGTTGATGATACTAACGTCTTGTAATCATATAGAAAATGAGTTGTGTGCTTTGAATGTATTAAAATACATCATATTCATACCACAATTCACAACTAACGAATTATGAAAGTCTAATGACTAGACTTTCCAAAATGGCATGTTGCTTAGGAAGAGCTTTCATTGATCATGCATAGCTTTATGTGTATGTGTGCATACACCCATACATAGTACAAGTGGTGTACTAACCCCCTACTATTTACTAAATTTATAGGTGTAGGTCAGAGGACAGATTGACGTCACTTGCAGCGGTTTGGACTTCAGCGTTTTCTCTAGACCATTTGGTAGGTCCTCTTGATTTCGAGGATGCTACACGCATTAATCTAGCCTTATATATAGACATAGCTAGTGTATGTTGTCCCTAGCATTTCTTTCATATTTCATTTCGAACCTTTTGATGTAAGGTCGTGTTTGGCAAACTATTTACGATATATTCATCTTCAGTTTTGAATTGATTCTCTAATGGTAGATGGTTGTCTATTGATGTTGAGCTTAGTATATAATGTTTAATACGTAATGAATATATGAAGTCTAAGTAAACTTCATACATATAAAAAGTTTTAAATTTTCCTCAAATTTAACTAGATGAATGTGATGAATGTAAGATGAGGCTTGTCTGCGACCTCTGAGAGGTCAACGACGCCGGTGGCGTTTCGAATTCTAGAATCAGGGTCGTTACATAAGGTATGGTTTTTTAAGTCTTGGGATTCCTTTCCCTAATAGGTCGTTTCAAGATAAGTTTTCAAGAACTTCAAATACTAGGGTTTTTATACAAAACGGATTTTCTTCCTAACCCTAGATTTATGATTTTCAATGAAAAGTTAGTGTTTTCTATGATCAATTTCACACTGATTGATGAGTATTTGGTTATTTATGTTTGAATTTTGTGTGAAGTATGTTCTTATCTAGATGATGGTTTCGTATGGTTGTCTCTACTACTTGATGACATGTAAACGTAGGGATTGAAATTAAGACTAGAATGAACTCTTAAATGACCATTTCCCTTAACCTACATTATGCATTGATCTTGTATATGATTTGATGAGTTGTTCTTGATTATGCTATTGAGTATTTCACTATGTTATGGTTATGAATGTTGTAAGTTGAATGTAAGTTCTTTATTAAGGTTCTTGGAAGCAAGAGGTAAGTCTCCTAAAGTTGTGATTACTCTATAAAGTTTATGTTAGCCCCTAAGTCATGATGCTATGCTATGGAAGTATGTATGATGTTGCAATGTGAATATGATGGGCTACAAACATGTAAATTGTGAGATGATGATAAGAATACAAAAATAGAAGTTTATGATATCCTCTTGTATGCCTTACACAAGGTGATTATGTTATGTTAATCTCACATATGAAGGGCTATGATGAAAGGAAATTCTCATCTAATCTT
Source organism: Solanum sitiens (assembly GCA_016801875.1). NCBI lineage: Eukaryota > Viridiplantae > Streptophyta > Magnoliopsida > Solanales > Solanaceae > Solanum > Solanum sitiens. The sequence goes on along the minus strand of JABWTJ010001106.1, from coordinate 91,852 downwards.
AAAGAGCTCATGATCATGTTTATGCAAGGAGTTAATCGCCTATGACCTATGATAAGTATGAAGTCAAGTATACTTCAAATAGAATGTAAAAGTTATATATTTTTCCGCAATTTTAACTAATGACATGTTATGACGAATGCTAAGGGCTTGTATGAATCCTCTGAGAGGAAGACGACGCCGGTTACATCTCGGGTATGCTCTTTGGGCATCATAGGTCATAGGAGATTAACTCCTTGTTAAATGTGATAATGAGCTCTTAGCATTAGATGAGAATTTCCTTTCATTCTAACCTTCGTTTGTGAGATTAAGATAACATAGTCATCTTGTGTAAAGTTTACAAGAGAATATCGTAACTTGCATTTATCGTGTTCTTATAATTATCTAACAAGTAACATGTTCATAGCCCAATATATACACATAGAAGCATCACACATACTTCCATAACATAGCATCATGATTTCTAGGCTATCATAAACATTGTAGACTAATCACGTCTCGCTTCAAAGTTCCTTATTCAAGAACTTACGTTCAACTTACAACATTCATAACCATAACATAGTGAAATGCTCAATAGAATAATCAAGAACAACTCTTCAAATCATATACAAGATCAATGCATAATGTAGGATAAGGGGAAGGGTCATTTAAGAGTTCATTCTAGTCTTAGTTCCAATCCCTACGTTTACATGTCATCAAGTAGTAGCGACAACCATACGTAACCTGCTTCTAGATAATAACATGCATCACACAAATTCAAACATTACTAACCCAATACTCAACAATTTGTGTGAAATCAACCATAGAAAATAATTTCTTTTCATCGAATATAATAAATCTAGAGTAAGAAAGAAAATTCGTTTGTAGAGCTTGAAAATTTATCTTTGAAAGGACCTCTTATGGAAAGGAATACCAAGAGTGAAAACCCCATACCTTATAGACGAATAATCCACGAAATTTTATTGTAAACTTTGAAGCCTTCGTCTTCTTCCTTAAGCTCTTATTGTTCTTCAATGGAGTTTGGAAAAGAGACCGTTTCTTGAGAGATGAGAGAATTTTCATTCGAATCTGATTTGTACGTGTAAAAATTGGTCTAAAACTGACCTATAATTCATATATAGTCATCCTATAAAATACACAATAGACCCTCCACTTAAATGGGTCTTTTTAAGAAGTTGAATTACTAAAAATACGACTTGAATGATTCTGGGAAGTGGCTGCGCTTCGCGGGGCCAATTCCCATTATTTTTCTGATCTTTTGGGTCCAGGCAGTGAGGTGCGTGTAAGCCTCGCTTCGTGAGGCTGCCTCTCAATTCTTGAGGCAGTGGCCTGCGTGCAGCTTGTGCGGCGCGCACCATCCCTCCAATTCTGCCTGTTTGCAGGATGCTAGGTAGCCTGCTCACCCATGTTTAGGTCCTCCCCAAGGACCCTTTGGGTGGTTTTTGGGGTGCTGTTACCGGACTTTTGGACCCTTTGTACTACATACTACCTATCAAAGGTATTTTTACATGTTTTGGACCACAGTTGACACTCCAAAACTTTCATCAAACATAGGGACATCAACTAGTTCAAATTAGCTAGTTTTCGGACGTCAAGGTCTTTCTTTGTCGTTTTGGCTCTATCCTTTTCCAAATGAATTTATTACATTAGTATAAGTATGGAAACATCATTTTAAACATTATTTAATAGATTAAGCTCTATTCTAAGTCATGACATTTCCGGAGTGTTACATTATCTCCCCGTAGGAACATTCGTCCGTGAATGACAGTAAAATCTTTTGGAGGGTAAGAATAGACTCAATACTAGCAGCCCAAACAATCAACAACATAAAATCATTATTATTCACAGCACGTAGGAGTACATCACAACTCCCTACAACACATACCAGAACATTATACATAACACTCAATTCATGATCCACAAACATATAAGAGCTCCATATTCATAACACATTGTGAGAAATTTCCTTCTCAACCTTATCATAAGCTCAAAATGCATCAAAGAGTTACCATGCTATCGTTCTTCTCAAGACAACAACAAAACAGAAAAAATCTCAAGAAGACACATGCATTCATATCAAACATAAGTGCAAGATTAGAGTATAAGGTATTTTCTTAAAACTCCAGTTGGTACAACTTTTACCAAACATGCACCTACTTAGGAAAGTAAGTTAATTTCATGATTATGCATTACTTTCTCTATTAAGAGGAATGTCTAATCTCAAGGAGTAACTAGATGAGGGTAGCGGGAATTCATGTTGGCTTCATCCTCCCATGTTGCACCCTCAACAAGGTGGTTCCTCCATAGAACTTTTACAGAGGAAACCTCCTTGTTCCTCAACTTCTTGATTTGGCGATCTAGGATCTCAACCAAAACCTCTTTGTAGGAGAGGTTCTCATCCACCCTTAAATCTTCCATAGGCAGAATAGACATCGGGTCGCCTATGCATTTCTTGAGCATAGAAACATGAAACAACGGATGAACCGAAGCTAGTTCACTAGGTAGTTTCAGTTCATAAGCAACCTTTCAAACCCGTTGTAAAACCTCATAAGGACCAATATACCGGGGACTTAATTTCCCTTTTATACAGAATCTCATCACTCCTTTCATAGGTGAAATCTTCAATTAGACATGATCACCTATTTCAAACTCAAGATCTCTTCTTCTATTGTTGGCATAAGACTTTTGCCGACTATAGGCTATCTTCAATCTATTTATTATGATTATAACCTTCTCTATAGCCTCATACATAATATCTGGACCAAGGAGTGAGGACTTACCAACCTCAAACCATCCAACTGGAGATCTATACCTTCTACCATAAAGAGCTTCAAAAGGTGCCATGGAGATGCTCGAATGATAGCTATTGTTGTAAGAGAACTCAATCAAAGGTAAGTGATCATTCCAATTTCCCTTGAAATCAATGACACATGCACTTAACATGTCTTCAAGGGTCTGAGTGGTACGTTCTTCTTGACCATCTATTTGAGGATAAAAAGAGAAACAAAGTTTCACTTGAGTACCTAAACCCTTTTGGAAAGATTTCCAAAAAGTAGAAGTAAATTGGGCAGGTCTATCCGATATGATGGAAAAGGGATCCCATGAAGACTCCCAATCTAATAAATGTAGATTTTTGCATAATCTTCGGCACTATATGTAGACTTAAGAGGAATAAAATGGGAAAATTTGGTCAACCTATCCACAATAACCCATGTATAATCATTTTGCCTCTGGGTTCGAGGTAACCAAACAACAAAATCCAAATTGATGGCTTTCCACTTCCATGTAGGTGTCACACCCTAACCCTAGGTGAGGCGGACAAGTACCCTATGAATACATTCTTTACAAGTAACATATGATGAGAAAGTAGACTTTTATGCAGATTACTAATGAAAAACTTTATCTACAACACATGTTGACTAGCTGAACCAATACATGTGACAAGTAAAACTATGTATACAGATGATAGCTTTACAATGTTTACAAAGCCTCTATTGGAATCCATGCTTTGAAAATACGCATAGTAAAGACTCGGCAAAGCCCCAAATCAACCCGGAGCTCACCAACAACAAATGAATATCATGTACTTCTATTGAAGAGATCTACTTTTGAATACTTGTACCTTTAGCATGAAATGCAGCGCCCCAATAAGGGATGTTAGTACGAAAGAATGTACAGAATATTTAAGGCATAATACAACCATATGTGACATGAGAGTTCAAGTGAAACCAAATACCAATAGATAAGGATTAGTAACCACCTTTTCTTATACTTGTGGAATTGTGCATGTTACATTCTTTTCTTTACTTTTCTGTGCGTTATAATATTTGTACGCCATATGATAGAAATGAACAGCTGATCAGTGGTAGGAGAGGATGACCCATGCTAGGCAGTTTAACCCCTGGGATGCTGTCCTCATAATTCCACAAATTGGGATCGGCCCATGCTAGGCTTTCGCCCCTAACTGCCACCCTTCCATACCAATTGGGATCGGCCCATGCTAGGCTTTCGCCCCTGAGCTGCCACCCTCTTATACCAATCGGGATCGGCCCATGCTAGGCTTTTGCCCCTGAGCTGCAACCCTTCTATAAACAATTGGGATGACCCATGCTAGGCTTTGCCCCTGGGCTTCCACCCATAATTATACAAATTTCTTCACTTAGATTTTTTTTAATCTTTGAGATTGTTGCTTTGATGTTCATAACTCTTTTGAGACTGTGTACTTTGCATAATCATAACTCTTTTGCATCTGTTATTTTGTTGATAATAACTCATATGGGATTGATGTTTTGGTGGTCATAATCATTGTTGAGTTTTGGAACTATGAATCAGTAGTATAAAACTAACGAATATGGACTAACGATAATGACAATGACGTGGGAAGCAATTGTGACACCAACATAATACTTCTTCTATGACTCAGTACGCATTTTTGACATCTCAAATTAAAGGACCTACGAGGTAAAGACATATAACTTTCAGACAGAGATTTGAATTCTATATGATAGTCAAATACTCACCAACTAATATCAATGACAAGGTATACATGAATGTGGAACCAAGGAAGAATGTGGACAAATTCAACTTAAGGAGAGATACATATTCCAAGTAAGTACATACATATAAATGTACAATAGAGCAAGTAGAAATCTTGTGATGCAACATAATAGTCTAACAAAATGGGAGTAATAACCAATAAAGGGAAGACATGAACATGTGAAAAGAATACATATATAATGGAATAGACTATTAAAGCAAGTTGGCAAGATAAGGGCATATCATGTATTAATCCTATAAACATATGTACCATATGTAATCTAGGATCACTTTGACTTATATAAGGGAAATACGTGCCAGGGGTACTTTGACAATGAAACAAGTTTAAACCTTGCATGCTAACACTTGGTAGAGCAAAAACGCACATTTAGTAACAAACTCATAGTAGAGTGCTCACTTTAATTCTCTAGGGAGTACGAACTGCATTTATGGATCAGTCACTAACAAGAGCACTTACAAAGCTTACAAGTGTTGGATTCATGCCAAGGAAATAGGAAATCGAATAGCCTTACATACCTTGCTGCAAAAAATTGGATATCACAATGAGTTAACCATCTTCCTTTCGGATTATTTATCTACAATGGAGTAAATAATAAAAACTAACATTAGTTTCTAAACAAGTTTGGGCTACTTGATCAGAACAAAACAGTAATTGACAGTATATCTATAATTGATCCCATCCAGAGTTCTTCCATCCATTTCCCCCTAATTATTTTTATAAGGTCCTCCGAAACCCCTCAGGCTTCATCACGTCTAGAAAACAGTATTAAAGGAATGGCAGGAAGTAAGCTCATGCAATAGTCAATTTAGTGGTGTATCACTACACTTTCAATGTTCTATCCTCTAACCAGTTTTCATGACTTTTCTACATATCCAGCCAGACCCTCTTATTTTTATGATACACAAAATAGTCCCTAAGCCTCACAATGTGGAAATAGCAATTTGAACTCATGACTTCCGATCAACATCCTGTGAATTCCAACTAACATTTAGATTCTCAAAACAAGCTCACAATCAAAATTTAAGGGAACTCCACTCCATGTATGTCCCAAAAAGCACCTCCTTCCTGAACATTCACCAAGCTCAGACCATATAGAGGCAACACTAAACAGTTCATTAACACATACAAACTTTTACATGTAAGTACAAGAGAGGGATGAAAATTTGCACAGCTTACCTTGCTAGACAGAAACCTCAATTGCCAAGACTTGGATTCTTTAAGGTTTAGGTTGTCCTCTTCCCCTTACCTTGATGTTAATTCATATTATTCACTTGAATTCCTTAAGATGGAGATGTTCTACCAACTTGTACTTTAAAAACACATGTTTCCTTCAAATTCTAATTGTGAAACTGTAGAACAGAACTCTTTGGAGCTTCTATGGCTTTCCTTGGGAGTAATTTTCTTGAAAATAAGTGATGAGGGAGAAGTGATAAGCTTGAGTGCTTTAGAGGTCCCTTTTGGACGTTTTCACTTAATCAATTGGAGAAATAATATGGTCCTTTACTTTTAATTAAGAAGGTGCATCACTGATACACTCAAATTACACATCTCTAAAGCAGTATAAGCGGTCGTATCAATTAAAGAACCCAAATGTTAGGTTGGGGTCGATCCCACGAGGAAAATGGTTTAGACTTAACTTTAATCTACGATTACTTCTATTTAGTCAAGTCCTTTCTGAAAATAAACAATTAAAGGGGGGATTTTGTGTAACAAAAGTATTTAATTAATTCTAAGTAAACAAGTAGCAAGTTCAAATATTTGATGTTTATCAAGTGATGAGAGAAACTAGGGTGTACGTGTTCCCCATAGGTTCATAACGCAGTAACCCTAGCTATAACATCTTTTTTCTAGTATCTTGCATGCAAAGTGGTAAGTTATGTATCCCTAATTCCTTGGTCCGGCAACTAGGAAATTTCACTGCGCACCTTGGTCTTTCTACGTGTGTATACTTTACTAAACCTTACCTTTTACCTCACATTAAGCATCATATTCAATGTATGGCTAAGTTACTACTTCGCACCAATTGAAACTAGCTTATTAGATAATGTATACTAAATCTACGTTGATAATTCTTTTCTTATTATCTACCTCCTTGGTCCAAAAAGTAGCAACAAGGAGAGTTCTAACGTTGGGCACCATTAAAAAGACTTCTAAACGAAAGAATTATCAATACATGCAAGAAACTATTCTAGAATTGTTATTTAGCTACTTTTACTTTGTTAATTACCCATGGTTCCCACAACCCTAGTTGTGGATTTAGTTATCCATGCTAAGTATTACACAATTCATGATTAATAAACAAGAAATCATATACTTACTTTAACAAGTTGAAGAAAACCCAGAAAATATCACTTGAATTAATGAATAATATTTAAAGAAATGATTCCGGAAAGTATAAGTATTTTCCAAAAACCAAAGTTCAACTTCCAATAATACAAATCTCAAAAACAATAAAGAGTCTAACCCCAAAAATGAGGTTTTTAGTCTTATTTATAATAATAGAGTCCTAAAATAAAAGGAAACCTGAATAAGGAAAAATCTGTGCAAAACGCATCTCGAGTCGACGACCTTACTGACGGTCCATTGATGGAACGACGGACCGTCGACGCCTCCGTCGGTCCATACTTGAACTCTTTTTCAGCTACCATTTTCTTCAATTATTCTGTTCCCATTGACGGACCCCATCGACGGTCCGTCAATGGCTTTACGGTCCATCGATGGACTCCGTTGCTCCACACTTAGAATCTTTTTGAACTCGGGTACTGGGACAACATTCTGTTAACACCAACGGTTTGCCATGACGGTCCGTCGATGAGTCAACATACCGTCAACCCTTCCGTAGCCAGGCACTTAGTCAGAATTCCCCGATCTTTCTTCAGCAGCCTAAATCTTCAGTCGACGGTCACCACCTACGGACCGTCGATGGGTCGACGGAGCTTCGATGGCTTCGTAGGTCACCACTTCTGCACTGATTTCAGCACAGTCTTCTACGTTTCCATCTTGGACAGTTTTACTGCAAACAAAGATAAAAATACATTAAAACTACTACAAAGAGGCCTTAGACACATACTAAACTTAAGGAAAAAGCATTGGAAGTACCGTAAAACCACGGTACATCAATCAACTCCATAGTTTCTGCCATATGTTTTTAAGTAGCTGCATCAACTACTTGCTCTTTTCACTTAAATTCAGTCCACTTATTCTAAGTAGGTGCATCACCTACTTTCTTCTTTATAATTCAGTCCACTAATTCTAAGTAGGTGCACCACCTACTTGCTCCTTTTAACTTAAAATTCAGTCCACTAAATCTAAGTAGGTGCATCACCTACTTTCCCTTTTTCACTTAAAATGCAGTCCACTAATTCTAAGTAGGTGCATCACCTCTTTGTCACCTACTAGCATAGTTTAGTCAAGCAAGCAACTCAATTATTTTACACCATTTTCCCCATCTTAAATTCTTTACAAGACCGTAGCACTAAATACACACTTGACCACTTTGACTTTTATATCGAATACCACTTTTTACTATCCCGAGTTTGAATTGTTTTTTTAGTTCAATTATTTGTATATGTGTTGGAAGGCACGGGGTATTACAACTGCAAACATATTGTATTGTCACCAGTCACATAGGAAACCGAGTCCATAACTATACCACAAGGAAATTTTTAAGCGACATATACATAGAACTACTTCACGTAGAATACGGGGTGTTACATCCTCCCTTCCTTATGATCATTCGTCCTCGAATGATGGGTGATACTTATAGTTTGTTTAACATAGGAATTTCATTTGGAGATTTGCGAGTGTTCCCATCATAAATAGGACTATGCAAAATCCATAGACTAATCTAAAACACGTATAGACAAGTCTAGCATGAAGTCTCAATAGATATGGTTCATAAAATAATAAAATGACAAATTAAACCCCTTTCTTAATCATATAATTCATTTATGATACACAAATAGAACTCATACAAAATAAGAATTTTAATACCCTACTAAACTCAGGACATGCAAATGACATGTCAAATGAACAAATGCTAGTAGGACTTATGATCATATAAAGGGACCACATGATCTCAGATCCTTATGTTGATGTTTTGAATGAGGAGGGTTACTTAGGATCTCTACAATATTCTTTTCCCAAGTATCTTATGTCATATTGTATTCCTGCCCTAATACTTCAATGGAGGTTACACATTTTGAGCTTACCTTCCGGGCCTTAACAATCAAGAATAACTAGTATCTTCCAATTTTTTGTATATGGAACGGACACATAAAATCATAGGCCTAACCTATTGGGGCAGTACTTTCCCTTCTCTTTTATCTCATGATGTTTTTTGTAGGCTCATCTTATAAGATCGCCTAGCTGTTAATATAAACTGTAAAGTTTTATGCCGCACCTTCAAATAGGGCATTATTCTAAGTTATATATCTATGGTTGATCAATTTACATATATATGCCCAACCTTTTCAGGTCAAAATATTCACAACATAATGATACAAGGAAATGTTTTCCCAAACTTTTTTTCAGAACTAAAATCAGTAAGCACAAAGGGGCATAGTATACAGATGAATATGTCACATTGTACATGAGACATAGGCTGACTAGCCCAAAAGTGAGTGTACAAGGTATACATGCATTAAGATAGAAATACATGGTGTACTCGTGCATATGAGCTATCAGGTAGCGTGTAAGCGAATGGTCTAGGGAATGTAGGAATGAACTAGATGATCACATGATGCATGATTACATAAGCTAAGACATGTGGACTATATGACATGTAAACATATAAGAAAATGAACTATGGAACACAAATCACATTGAGCAAGTGTGTTGTATCGCATAGACAGGTGGACTAACATGGCAATGAGTACACATATGAAATATGAGCAAGTGAAGCACATGACACATGGCCAGAAAAGCTATAAGGTCTGTAATGTTTAGGCAAGTGGGCTACCAGGCATGTAAAATATATGGAAATGGTTTATGATGCATATGTCATGTCAACAAGTGGTATGTGATTAATATAACCCACGAGCACTAGCTTTTCCCATATAATTTGATCAATTAGCCTACAGTACCCATATAATATGGACAAGTGACATGTGGAAAGGAACAAGTGCAAAAAATAACATGTAGGGAAAGGTCCTACGAAAACATATAACAATAAACAAGAGTGCTCCAAAGCGGATAACACTTACATGCAAGAATTCTATGCCATTAGTTAGCTTGTGAGAAAGTAATCCATAAAGGTCAAATGTCATACAAATATATGAGTTATAGAACATGTAGCATATATGATTATATACAAACAATCTTTGGAAGATATCCTATATAAATACTTTTTATATTTAAGGAAAAAAAACACATTCTTAAGAGTTAGGTTACGGGTGGAATAATTCTGTTCATATTCCTTACTTACCTCAAACACATACAGTTGATTTGCCCATATACTCTCTTCAATCTCTTTGGAATTCTTATAGATGTTCTGCTATTGGGGCTTTGCTTCCCCTATAGGTCAATATAAATACCCCAGTTAAGATAGAAAAAGAAAATCTTGAATAGTTCATTTTTGGAGTAGAAGTCTGAGGTCAACTTTGACTTCATTAGTAGCTTGTGTTATATCACGCTCAATGTCTGGTGCCCTTTGAGGATCAAAATATAAAATAATTAGTTAATATTGAACGCACCATAAAACATGAACACTAATAACATGTAAAATGTCAGGTACCTATAAAGTTATATCATGATTCATAAAATCTTATAGTGCTCCCTTTGGGTTTAACCAGATAGAGGTCTGGACATACCAATAAGTTATTTTTAAAAAAAAATAAGTTAGGGTGCTCCGACTCTTTTCTCATGTAATATAGCAAATAATAAGAACTAGCATATGATCAATTTTTCCTCTCCCTTAACTAGGCTATGATTGATGAATTACAGCATGCATATATTAAATGAATCATGTAATAGCTCTATTAAATTTTATGGAAGTCTATACATGGGTATGATGCTCTACTTCTCTTTGGTACTAATGATATGGATGAATTACGCCCATGTATCTTCTATCTAGGTAACCTTTCTATTCACCTTTCTTTTTCTTGTTGTTATCAAGACTTCAATAAATACTAAACTGACTTCTCTGTCTAACAAAGGCTCACAAAGTTGTTCCCAGGTGAACCATTATAACTCGTTAGAGTTGAAAAAATTGATAACATTTTCTTGCCTCATACACTTAGCAATCACTATTTCATAACCACCTATCTCACTCCTCTATAGCATCATCATATCACTCCTACTCCTATGTTTAGGGAGTTTGAGATATCCCATCTCTCACATTCATTCTCACATGCTTCCTATCTAACAAGTACCTTTTGATCAAAACTAGTAGCTTCATGCACTCTGATCCCACTATGTAAACCTGACTAATTACAACTTAGGTCTAACCAATCAACTTTCCTTTTGTTAACCTTACCCTTTAGTCACATCCCGATTCTCTGTAGCCAAAACATAGATCATAATAGGAACTGCCATACATATATCATTTTCAGCAATTGGCACACTTATCATAAGTTTTATAACCATGAAAAGAATACAAATGTTATTAGTACTTATTCGAGGTTGTTGGCACATACCATATAAATGCCAAACATTAACATACTCGGGAGGACATACGGTGATAATTTGAGCCTTGCCAGCCAATTAGGGGTATCTCTAGTAATATTATTGCACTGATACATCCACCTATAAAATTGAGAAACTGGTTTAACTACATCAATTTCAAGAACATGTGTAACGCTGAGAATTCGATGTATATCAAAGACTAAGAACAAGTGTCCTCTATAGGAATAGATTTTGTAAGTATATAGGAAATATAGAACTCAAGAGCTGGTTACATCCTCCTAAGAAGATGTGCCTGGAAAAGTTACAACAAATATATTTAACTAGGTAACAAATCATTTTTGAACCAACATGATGCAAATGGTACCAATACAACTTTAGATGCAAATAACATAAAAGCCTTTACAACTGAGATGGTCGAATAAAATGAGCTAAATCTAGTCAAACTTTTGGTAACTTGAGGTCCTTTCTGTATGTCACATGCTGACATTTTAACAACTGTTAACCTTAACCATAGTTAATATGAATAGCATGATCCGATACAACTGGAAATTGGCTTCTTAACTTTGCTATATCGCACGATCAGGATTATGAAGGAAGGTACCTTTCCTAAATATCCAAGCAGCCCCCTAATTATAAATGTGGCGCAAAACACATTCATAACTAAGGCTCTACTAGACACGGCTTTGTATACTCCCTAGGAAGAACTGCTCTATACCAATTTTGTGACACACCAACCCTAGGTGAGGCGGACAAGTACCTATGATTACATGTTTTACAAGTAACCTATGATGAGAAAGTAGACTATTATTCAGATTACTGATGAAAAGCTTTATATACAAAACATGTTGACTAGCTGAACCAATTCATGTGACAAGTAAAACTATGAATACTGATGATAGCTTTACAATGACTACAAAGCCTCTATTGGAATCCATGCTTTGAAAATACGCATAGTAAAGACTCGGCAAAGCCCCGAATCAACCTGGAGCTCACCAAAAACAACTGAGTATCATGTGCTTCTATTGGGGAGATCTACTTTTGAATACTTGTACCTGTAGCTTGAAATGCAGCGCCCAAATAAGGGATGTCAGTTTGAAAGAATGTAATGAATATGTAAGGCATAATACAACCATATGTGACATGAGAGTACAAGTGAAACCAAATACTAATAGATAGGGATTAGAGACCACATTCGATTATACTTGTGGAATTGTGCATGTTACATTCTTTTCTTTACTTTTCTATGCGTTATAATTTTTGTAAGCCATATGATAAAATTGACCAGCTGATCAGTGGTAGGAGAGGATGAACCATGCTAAGCATTTTAACCCCTGGGATGCTGTCCTCATAATTCCACAAATTGGGATCGACCCATGCTACGCTTTCGCCCCTTAGCTACCACACTTCCATACCAATTAGGATGGGCCCATGCTTGGCTTTCGCCCCTGAGATGTCACCCTCTAATACCAATCGCGATAGTCCCATGCTAGGATTTCGCCCCTGAGTTGTGACCCTTCAATAAACAATTGGGATCGACCCATGCTAGGCTTTGCCCCTGGGCTGCCACCCATAATTATACAAATTTCTTCACTCAGTTTTTTTTTATTCGTTGAGATTGTTGCTTTGATGTTCATAATTATTTTGAGACTGTGTACTTTTGATAATCATTACTCTTTTGAGGTTGTTCTTTGGTTTATAATAACTCATTTGGGATTGATGTTTTGGTGGTCATAATCATTGTTGAGATTTGGAACTATGAACCAGTAGTAGAAGAGATATGAATATAAACTAACGATAATGACAATGACGTGGGAAGCAAATGTCACACCAACATAATAGTTCTTATATGACTCAGTATGCATTTTTGACATCTCAAAATGAAGCACATACGAAGTGAAGACATATAACTTTCAGACAAGAGATTTGAACACTATATGATAGGCAAATACTCACCAACTAATATCGAAGACAAGGTATACATGAATGTGGAACCAAGGAAGAATGTGGCCAAATTCAACTTAAGGACGAATACATATTCCAAGTCAGTACATACATATAAATGTGCAATAGAGCAAGTAGATATCTTTTGAGCCAACATAATAGTCTAACACAATGGGAGTAATAACCAATAAAGGGAACATATGAACTTGTGTAAAGATGACATATATGATGGAATAGACTATCGAAGCAAGTTGGGAAGATAAGGGCAGATCGTGTATCCATCCTATAAACATATGTACCATGTGTAATCTAGGATCACTTTGACTTATATAAGGGAAATATGTTCCAGGGGTACATTGACTTTAAGCCTTGCATGCTAACACTTGGTAGAGCAAAAATGCACATTTAGTAACAAAATCATAGTAGAGTGCTCACTTTAATTCTCTAGGGAGTACGAAATGCATTTATGGATCAGTCACTAACAAAAGCACTTAGAAAGCTTACAAGTGTTGGATTCATGCAAAGAAAATAGGAAATCGAATAGCCTTACATACCTTGCTGCACAAAAATGGATATCACAATGAGTTAACCATCTTCCTTTAAGATTATTTATCTATAATGGAGTAAATAATAGAAACTAATATTAGAGACTAAACAAGTTTGGGCCACTTGATCAGACAAAAACAGTAATTGACAATATATATATAATTGATCCCATCCAGAGTTCTTCCATCCATTTCCCGCTAATTATTTTTATAAGGTCCTCCGAAACCCCTCAGGCTTCATCACGTCTAGAAAACAGTATTAAAGGAATGGTAGGAAGTAAGCTCATGCAACACTCAATTAAGTGGTGTATCACTACACTTTCAATGTTTCTATCCTCTAACTAGTTTTCATGACTTCTCTACATATCCAGCCAGACCGTCTTCTTTTTATGATACACAAAAAAAGTACTTAAGCCTCACAATGTTGAAATAGCAATATGAACTCATGACTTCCGATCAACATCCTGTGAATTCCAACTATCACTTAGATTCTCAAAAATAAGCTCACAATCAAAATTTAAGGGTACTCCACTCCATGTATGTCCCAACAAACACCTCCTTCCTCAACATTCACCAAGCTCACAACATACAGAGGTAACACTCAACAGTTCATTAACACATACAAACTCTTACAAATAATGTAAGAACAACAGAGGGATGAAAATTTCCACAGCTTACCCTGCTAGACAGAAACCTCAATTACCAAGACTTGGATTCTTTAAGGTTTAGGTTGTCCTCTTCCCCTTACCTTGATGTTAATTCATATTATTCATTTGAATTCCTTAAGATGGAGATTTTCTACCAACTTGTACTTTAAAAACACATGTTTCCTACAAATTATAATGTTGAAGCTGTAGAACAGAACTCTTTGGAGCTTCTATGGCTTTCCTTGGGAGTAATTTTCTTGAAATTAAGTGATGAGGGAGAGGTGATAAGCTTGAGTGCTTTAGATGTCCCTTTTGGACGTTTTCACTTAATAAATTGGAGAAATAATATTGTCCTTTACTTTTAATTAAGAAGTTGCATCACCTCATCAGTTTCTGTCACATGTTTTTAAGTAGCTGCATTAGCTACTGGGTCTTTTCACTTAAATTCAGTCTACATATTCTCAGTAGGTGCATCACCTACTTGCTCTTTTCACTTAAATTCAGTCCACTTATTCTAAGTAGGTGCATCACCTACTTGCTCCTTTATAATTCTGTCCATTAATTCTAAGTAGGTGCATCACCTACTTGCTTCTTTTAACTTAAAATTCAGTCCACTAACTCTAAGTAGGTGCATCACCTACATGCCCTTTTTCACTTAAAATGCAGTCCACTAATTCTAAGTAGGTGCATCACCTACTTGTCACCTACTAGCATAGTTTAGTCAAGCAAGCACCTCAATTATGTTACACCATTTTCCCCATCTTAAATTTTTTACAAGACCGTAACACTAAATACATACTTGACCACTTTGACTTTTATATCGAATACCACATTTTACTATCCCAAGTTTGAATTGTTTTTTTAGTTCAATTGTTCGTATATGTGTTGGAAGGCACGGGGTATTACAACTTCAAACATATTCTATTGTCACCAGTCGCATAGGAAATCGAGTCCATAACTATACCACAAGGAAATTTTTATGCGACATATACATAGAACTAGTTCACGTAGAATACGTGGTGTTACAGTAGGAACATCCATTATTTGGGTTAAACCACCTGGTTTAAGATGCTCAGTTTTAACTTGTTCGCAGTTTGGACACATAGCAACAAACTCTGCTATGTCCCTCTTTAATCGATCCCATTAATAGACCTCTCTAAGGTAATGATACATTTTGGTGGCACCCACATGTATAGAATAGAGAGAACCATGAGCTTCTTCTATAATTTAATTTCTTAAACCCTGAACATTGGGTACACATAATCTCCCTTGGTACCTAAGAACACAATCCCCCCCCCCTTGGAAGAATGACTCATTGAGCTTACCAAGTACCGATTCCTTCAACTCTATCAATAGTGGATATGATGTTTCTTTGGATTTCACTTCCACCACTAATGATGAGTCAGAGTTATGATGGACCATAAAACCACCATTTGGAGAATCTTCTAATTGCACACCTAAGCGAGCCAACCTATGACGTCTTTCACAAGTTCTTTCTTCTCTTCTTCCACATGATACACACGACCCATAGTCATACGACTCATAGAATCTGCAACTACGTTGTCCTTGTCGGGGTGGTAAAGGAAACTCATGTCCTAATCCTTCAATGATTCTAACCATCTTTTCTCTCGGAGGTTCATCACCTTTTGTGTAAACACATATTGAAGATTTTAATGATTAGTAAACACATCAACATGCACACCATACAAAAAATGTCTCCATATTGTCAAGGCAAAAACTACAGCGGCTAACTCAAGATCATTAGTTGGGTAATTTTCTCATGAACTTTGAGTTGCCTAGAATTATAAGCAATCACCTTTCCATGTTGCATGAGGACACATCCCAAGCCCACTCGGGAAGCATCACAATACACTACAAAACCTTCATTACCCTCCGGTAAGGTCAATATCATAGCGGAGGTATGATTATCTTTTAACTCTTGAAAACCTTTCTCACAAGCTTCCGACCACGCAAACTTCACCTTTTTTTGGGTCAAAGTTGTCAAAGGAGAAGCAACGGACGAAAATCCATCAACAAATCTTCTATAATAAACAACTAGACCCAAGAAACTCCATATGTCTGTGGGAGTCAAAGGTCTAGGCCAATTTCTGACCACATCTATCTTCTTCGGATCAACCTCTACTCCATCACCAGAGATAATATGGCCAAGAAAAGCAATTGTCCTCAACCAAAATTCACACTTTCTAAATTTGGCATAAAGTTTGTGTTTTTTGAGGACTTGCAAGGCCAACTTCAAGTGGATCTCATGCTCATCTTCAATCTTGGAGTATATCAAAATATCATCAATGAATACAATAACAAATGAGTCGAGGTAATCTCGGAACACACTATTTGTTATGTCCATAAACACCGCCGGGGCACTTGTTAACCCAAAAGACATAACTAGAAATTCATAATGCCCATATATAGTTCGAAAAGATATTTTGGGAACATATTCACCTCTCACCCTAAGTTGGTGATATCTCGATCTTAAGTCATTCTTGGAAAAGTAGCTAGTACCTTGGAGTTGATCAAAGAGATCATCAATCCGAGGGAGAGGATACTTGTTCTTTATGGTGACCTTATTAAGTTGGCGATTATCAATGCACATTATAAGGGACCCATCCTTCTTCTTTACAAACAAGACCAGAGCACCCCATGGAGAAATACTAGGTTGAATGAAACCCTTGTCTAGTAAATCTTTGAGTTGGAGCTTCAACTCTTTCAGTTTAGCTGGAGCCATCCTATATGGAGGAATTGAAATGGGATTCGTATCCGGTAATAAGTCAATGTCAAAGTCAATTTCCCTTTAGGGAGGAACTCCTAGAAGGTCATTAGGAAAACCCCCATGGAATTCTCTCACTACAGGGACTGACTCAATACAAGGAGTTTCACATTCTAGGTTCTTAACCCTCACCACATGGTATAAACAACCCTTGGCTATCATCTTACAAGTCTTGAAACAAGAAATGATGACCCCTTGACATAGAATTTCCCTCCTTCCACTCTAAAATTGGTTCATTAAGGAATTGAAACTTCACTACCCTTGTTCTACAATCTATGGAAGAAAAACAATCATGGAGCCAATCCATACCCAAGATGATATCAAAATCAAACATATCATGTTTTAATAAATCAAAAAGAGTAAATCTATTGGGTAGCATTACATGACATTTCCCATAGACTCCTTTTGCAACTACAGAGTCACCTATTGGGGTACAAACTGAAAAGGGTTCAATCAAAACATCGGGAAGTACATCAAACTTTCTAGCTGCCAAAGGTGTAACAAAAGAAAAGGTAGCTCCTAGGTCATGCAAAGCACAAACATTAACAGAGAAAACTTGTAATATTCCCGTCACAACGTCGGGAGAGCTGTCTTATTCACCCCTAGCCTTGAGTGCATAAAAAAGATTCCTTTTTTGGAGATTCAGAATTAGGACCGCTTGATTGAGCTTGGATATTCCCCTTTCCTTGACTTCTCACATTAGGACAATCTTTCACCATATAGACACCTTTGCCACAACCATAGAAACTATTAGTTCCTACAAGGCATTCACTCACATGTTTCTTACAGGACATACCACAAGTTGGTCTTTCTCTTTGTGGGTCAACATTTCTCCCCTTTTGAGGTTTAGGATTAGAACCTCTATCATTGCGATTCTTGGAGAAATTAAAAGGACCACTGTCAAAAGACTTTGCCTTCTTACCTTCCCTATTGCTCTTCCTTAGACGACTTTCGTCAACCTGTTGATAATGAACAATCAACCTATAAAGATCCATATTGTCATCAAGCATGGCTGCACGACATTCTTCTTCAAGCTCTTCGAATACGCCCGTTACATAACGGCTCATTTCATCCCTAACATTAGAAACCAAAGAAGAAGCATGTTTGGACAACTTAATGAACTGTAAGGAGTGTTTCTTGACACTCATACCTCCTTGACGAAGGTTGATGAACTCCACTATCTTAGCTTCGCTTTGTTCCCTTGGAAAGAATCTGTCAAGAAAGGCCTTTTTGAAGATCTCCCAAGTCACGGGACCACCTCCTAAAGCCCTACTATCCATCCACTGATTGTACCATATCTGGGCCACGTCCTTGAGTTTATAGGCAGTAAACTCAGCCTTCTTAGTAGTACTCACCCCCATAGCAAGCAAAATCTTTTAGACAACATCAAGAAAGTCTTGGGGGTCTTCATCAACTTTTGACCTAAGGAAAATAGGAGGATACATCCTCGTGAAATCTCTTAGATGGCTAGCCATTGTGCTAGCATGTTGGTTCTCTCGAGGAACGACCTCTTTGTTATCTTGTACCGTAATAGCCTGAGCTTGAGTGGTGATGGCTTGGGCCATTTGGAACAGGGCTTCCCTCACCTTACCATCCGTCATAGCCGGAGGATTCACCGGAACTTGATCATTATAGCAGCTTGCAATTGATGAGGAACTTGATTTCCTTGGGGAGTATCTCCTGCATTCGCAATCTCTTCTCCTACTCTTCTCTCGGTTGGCCTTCTTGTGTTCATCGCCTATAACCACAAGAAAGGGATTAGATGTTAAAAGACACATATTGTCAAAACACTAATGTCACGACATAGGATTACCAAGAAAAGAAAAGTTTCCCAATCATCACATAGCCTCTTGTCCACAATTGTTGCGTGTTTCACAACCATGAACACGACACTAGGTAATGTGGTTTAGTAAGACATTGATCCTAACGATATTTAACCTCATGTTGTGATACCAAGTTTTTCACACCCGGAGAGCATACCCCAAATGTAACCGGCATCGTCGTCCTCTCAGATGACTCAGACAAGCCCTTAGCATTCGTCATAACTTGTCATTAGTTAAAATTTTGGAAAAATTTAAAACTTTTACATTCTATTTGAAGTATACATAGACTTCATACTTAACATTCATGATGACATATGATATTCTAAAAACATGTCTCACATGTATAAAACCATCTAAAAAGTATGAATCTGGACTTAGCCAATAAATAGTAAATAAGCCATATAGGCCTTAGTACAAAAGAATCTAACGAACATAAATGGAAATAGAATATTCTTAAAATCTACTGATGTCTTCACAAGCTTGAATATGAAAGATAGCATCCCCGAACATGAGGACCTATCAACACATGGAGAAAGAGTTCCAAGCCTCTTCAATTAACCTTCGTAATCTTCAATAGAAGGACCCTACATTTGTAGTAATATAAAGTAATGGGGTTAATACGCCACATGACTAAGTATGAGTATATGCACATAAATCTTAAGGACATGCATGAAAAAGGATCATTTATCATTTCTTTAAAAAGCATGCTAAGTCATATGAATGTCTTCAATGCACATAGCATAGAACGTGTACAAGTTTAAAATTTCACCAACGTACAACATGATTATAATCAAAGACATATTATCATAGAGTCATGTTAACATTTCATATTCAATAGATCATATAAACATAAAATACAGAACACTTACCAATGATCATATCCCTAACCTACAAGTGCAATGGTCATGTGAAGCCCCATAACCCCACACAACCAAGTAGATAAGTAGGAGACCATAAGTAATGGTTTGCTTTATATAACTTGGAACATAAGTAGTCATCACTTCATATACAATATAACCCAATAACATATTGACCATAATTACCAACATCATATTAGAGTAAGATCATGTATCATGAACATATATCTTTCATGTTATCATTTTAAATAGGTACAATCTCCTAGGAATTACCTTAGAGTCAACTTGTGCAATGTCTAGATAGACTCCTATAATCCTACCTACACTAAGTAGACTCTTAAAGTCACCCTAGTCAATGCACATTTACATGTCCTTAATTATATATGAGGGAACATTCGCCTTAACCGGCATAGACCATGTGAGCTAAACATGGAATACGGTGTCATAAAACCCCACACCGAAAGAAGGTGGTCTACAAGCCAAAGTAGAACCTAACATGACATAGCTTTCTGGGTGGATCCACTAGCTAGTATCCTATGGTGGCAACACAGTTCAAGAACTAGGAGATGTATCAGAGACCTATAGTTCCACATTACATGGCAGCCTCAATCTCATGAGAGTCATTGTGACCTACCTTCCAACTAGGGAAGGGACACCTCTCATATCTAGTTCACTCGGTGCTATGCTTAAGTCCCTTTTTTATTAACCTTTAAGTTATCATTTATTCATAGTTCTTATCATAAGTCAGAGGAGATTAACTCCTTGTATAAACGTGATCATGAGCTCTTTAGGATTAGATCAGAATATACTTTCATTCTAACCCTTCGTTTGTGAGATTAACATAACATAGTCATCTTGTGTAAAGCATACAAGAGAATATCGTAACTTCAATTTATCGTGTTCTTATCATTATCTCACAAGTAAAATGTTCATAGCCCAACATATACACATAGCAAAATCACACATACTTCCATAACATAGAATCATGATTTATAGGCTAACATAAACATTGTAAAGTAATCACGACTTTAGAAGATGTACCTCTCGATTCCAAGTTCTTTATTCAAGAACTTAGGTTCAACTTACAACATTCATAACCATAACATAGTGAAATACTCAATAGCATAATCAAGAACAACTCTTCAAATCATATACAAGATCAATGCATAATGTAGGATAAGGGAAATGGTCATTTAAGAGTTCAGTCTAGTCTCATTTGCAATCCCTACGATTATATGTCATCAAGTAGTAGCGATAACCATACGTAACCAGCATCTAGATAAGAATTAGAATCACACGATATTCAAACATAAATAACCCAATAGTCAACAATTCGTGTGAAATCAACCATTGAAAACAATTTCTTTTCATCGAAAATCATGAATCTAGAGTTAGGAAGAAAATCCATTTTGTAGATTAAAAACCCTAGAGTTGAATTTCTAGAAAACTTATCTTTGAATGGACCTCTTGGGTAAAGGAATCCCTAGAGTGAAAAACCCATACCTTATAGACGAATAATCCACAAAATTTTATTGGATACTTCGAAGCCTTCGTTTTCTTCCTTAATCTCTTCTTGTTCTTCAATGGAGTTTGGAAAAGGGAGCGTTTCTTGAGAGATGAGAGAATTTTTGTTCGAATTTGATTTGGACGTGTAAAAAGTGGTCTAAAACTGACCTATAATCCATATATAGTCATCTTATAAAATACAAAAAAGACCCTCCACGTAAATGGGTCTTTTTACAAAGATAAACTTACCAAAAATACGACTTTAACAATTTTGGGAAGTGGTTGCGCTTCGCGGGGCAAATTCCCATTATTTTTCTGATCTTTTGGGTCCAGGCAGTGGGGTGCGTCTATGATTCTCGTATGATGATCTAGTAAATAGAGTGTCTCTTCAATGGTGAACAGTTTATGTAAATAGTTTGCTCACATATATGTACACATACACACAGATGAAAGAATGTCTATGATGCTCGTATGATGATCTAGTAAATAGAGTGTCTCTTCAATGGTGTTCTCAATTGTATCCTAAGCTAGATGGTTCTTGAATAGGCTATATCCATGTGAAAGGTTTTCTCACAAGATATAGATTGATGAAAGGACTTTCTCATAATCTATGAGCTAAGCATATAAGGGGTTAACTCTACTAAATCCTATGTTTTATAAAGTAATGTTAATAACGGATTTTCAATAAAGGGAACTTAGCTTAGCACCGAGTGAACTTGAATATGAATGGTGTCCCTTACCAATGTTGGAAGGTAGGTTCACAATAATTCTAAGGAGGTGGATAACTACAATGCCTTAATATGCATAAAGGGGGTTTCCATATATGCATCCAAGTCCCACAAACTATGTTTTCCCCATAGGATCTAGCAAGTGATATCACTTGATATGCTAGGATGATGTGAATGTTCTACTTTGGCAAAGTAGAGCACCTCTTTTGGTGTGGGGTTCTACAATACGGATTCCATGTTTAGCACCCATGGTCTTAGTGTCGTTTAAGGCTATAGTTTCCCTAAAGTAAAATGGACAATGGAAGTAATGAAAGGAGCCCTAACTAGGATAACCTAAGGTAAGTTACTTAGGATAGGTGAGAGTAATGAACTTACCTATGCATTGCACAAGTAGCTCTTTACGGGAGATCTAGGAAGGTGTTCTATATTTATATGATTGTGGCTTTGTTCTTATACATGACATTGTAGTGTTGTCTACTTGTGGTGACATGCATGGTATGAGTCCTATTGAGTCTATATGATGAGGACTTATCTTATATGCATAATGGTAGTCCTATTGACTATATGATAAAGGTCTTACGTTGCATGTATGAAGTTGTCTTTACTTGCCTTGTTTATTTATGAGGTAAATGATATGCCGGTGGTCTTTCTATGAGTTTACTTAGTATGCGTGAGGTTATGGGGCTTCACATGTACATTGCACTCGTAGTCTTAGAATAAGATTATGAGTAAGTTCTTATGATGTCTTATGAAGTGATGTCCAAGTATGTGTTGTTGACTATTTCCTAGTATGATGTTATTAGTAGTGTTGAATTACATGATGTCTTGGAATAAGTCTTAATCCTGTATTGTCATGATATGCTAAGACTCTATGTATATGTATATAAGTTTGATAATTAATGAAGGTTATATGTATGATTACCTTGTGGCCTTAAAGTGATGCTTGACTGTGGATAGTGTAATGGGATATTATCTATACATTGCACCAAGTATCACTAGAGCGTTACCTGGGAAGTTAAAGAGTTAAGAAGGAGAAGAGGTTACTGTGAATGAAGAATGAGCTTACTGTAAATGAAAATTAGTTACTCTAAGTGATGCAAATGTGACTAAAAATGCAAAGTATGGCTTTATATAATTTTATGACTATTGTATATGCCTAAATGAAGTATGTGAATTGTATGATGCTTATGGTATCAAAGTTTTATGAAGTTTTCACAAAACGGCATTTTGCATGGTTTCAAAGTAAAATGTTCTCTTTAAATGCATGTTTTTGTATGGTTGACATACTTAGTGCATTCTTGTACTAACAACATTCTTCTTCACCTTTTTACACAAAGTTTAGGTTATGAAGTCTTAAAGGATGCCTCGAAGGTGAAGGTCTTGATATGTGTTTTCCAAGCTTAAGGAAAGAATTTCCTATATCATGCTTTTTGTAAAGTTATGTAATAGCTTAGTAATACTTTATGTTGTAAGAGTCGTATCCCTAATGTACTCAAATTATGTTGAGTCTAAGATAGCAATGAGACTTTGAGTCTTACTATGTACTTATGTTATTTTATATTAATGCAAGTAATGTCCTAGCATACGATGTTCTATGAATGTTTTAAATTTTTCGCTAAATTTACCTATGACAATGCGATGAATGATAACTATGGCCTTGTATAAGACCTTCGAGAGGTCAAGTAGGCCATGTTACTTCAAGGGGTGCTCCCCGGTCATGACATTTTCGTAGAAAGGTGTCACACCTGGATTCTTGAATCTGAATGCAACCGGCATCGTTAACCTCTCAGAGGTCACATACAAGCCTCTTCTTAGCTTTCATCACATTCATATAGTTAAGTTTGCAGACAATTTAAAACTTTTAAAACATAATGAAGTGTACATAGACTTCATATAAAATTTACATGGATTCATATACTATAAGCTCAAACTAAACAACCATCTACAATCGATTAAGCAATTCAAATGAAAGAATCAATAATATATCATAATAGTTCGCCAAAATGGCCTTAGTACAAAGCTTCAAATAAAAGTCTTGAAAGAAACGCTAGGGACAACATGCACTAGCTATGTCTAAAGTACTAATGCTAGAAATATAGGTGTAGCATCCTCGAAATCAAGAGGACCTACCAAAGGTCTGGAGATCGCAAAGTCCAAACCGCTGCAACGAGTCTTCAATCTTCTCTCTAACCTACACCTACAAATATAGTAATAGTATAGGGTTAGTACACACTTGTACTAAGTATGGGTGTATGCACACATACACATAAGGCTATGCATGATCAAGGAAAGATCTTCCTAAACAACATGCCATTTCTGGAAAGTGAAATCACTAGACTTTCTTAATTCGTTATTTACGATTCAAGGTGTGAATATGACGTATTTTAATGCATTCAAAACACACAACTCATTTTCTATATGAACAATACCTTAGAATCATGAATATAATTTTAGAACAACTCGAACGAAAATTTTGAAATTTGATCTCCCCTAACCCGAGAGCTCCCTTTTCAACACTTAGTTATTTTTCAGTCTTTTTCTTCTTGTTGTTGTGTAATTCAATGATATCCTTTGATCCTATGTTTTACTTACAAGTGCAATGATTCATTGTAGTCCCATACCTACAATGAATCAAGTAAGTAATCCGAAGGACTAAGGAAACAATTTAACTACAAATTGGCATGAGATCTTATTAAGCCAATCTTTATTGGTTATGCCTATCATTTTATTCTTTGCATAATATAAGAAATCATTATAAGCCAATCTTGTTTGGCTATGATCATTTTCATATTAAAAAAAGTCATTATAAGCCAATCTTATTTGGCTTAGATTATTTTCATAATAAAAGAAGTCATTATAAGCCAATCTTATTTGGCTTGGGATCATTTTCATAATAAAAGAAGTCATTATTGGCTATGCCCATTATTTGCTGAAAACTTAATTCTTATCAAGCACTTACGATTGATATTCTTAAGCTCTTACTTTCTTAGCCCACTTTAAACATACATTTCTTCTTCTTTCTTTCTTACGTTTTTAAAGAAATCTTTAGCATTAAGATCATGCGAGATAACATGAAATACAGTGTCTACCCCACACCTAAAAGGGGTGATTCACCAATCAAAGTGAATCTAGATCATGTGAGCTAACATGAAATCTAGTGTCTGCCCCACACCGAAAAAGGGTGGTTCACCGGCTAAAGTGAAACCAAGTTCAGTGTCTACCCCACACTGAAAAGAGGTGGTTCACGGCTAAAGTGAACCGAATACTTTCTTTTAGCATTTAACCGACATAAATCATGTGAGCTAAGCATGAAATCCAGTGTCTGCCCCACACCGAAGAGAGGTGGTTCCACCGGCCTAAGTGAAACCGCATCATACCTAGCTCTCTTAGGTGGAAACCACTGGCTAGTTCCTATGCTGGCAACATAGTTCGAAGACTAGGAGACATACGGAGACTACTTATCCACCTTGGTGGTAGCCTCATCTCATGAGGCTTACATGTGTTGGCACAAGCTCATTGCTAGTCTATCGGTGCTTTGCTCAACTTCTTTAACTTTACATCTTTTACAGTTTACTCAAACATTATGGAAGCTTGCTTATAGTTATGAGGTTTACTTAACTCATTGGATAACCGATCATGCCTTTCTTTACTTGAAGAAATGTGAATTTAACCTTACATTATCATCTTAAGGTTAATGAGACTTGTGTCACGATTATTAACACCATCTTATGTGACTATCTTTAACATAGTTGTTTTAGGTGTAAGTGAGGCTTGTCTCACTTCCTTTAACACCCCATTCTGGTCACTTTCATAATTCAAAGACTTTTAATTATGTTATTACTCACCTTAACTCGTTTCATGTCTTTTGGTAGCTTTATACCCTTCTTTATAAACGTTAAGAACTTTGTTCAATGTAGTTACCATGTTCATAGTTCATTTGGAAAGGCTATGTTGGGACTTGTCCCAATGATTGGCATACCCTTTGTTATGAATTCAAAGTTACATTGGTCATGCTTAATTTGGCTTACATTAGTCATTAGCCAATCTTTCCATCATAATTTTAAAGCAATATTGTAAGTCAATTCCATTCAACTTTTTGGGCAAAACATTGTTAGCCAATTTATGGCCATGAACCAAACTTTACTTAAACTATTTTCATTATGTTATCACTAATCAAATCAATTACTTTCATGAATTTAATATAGTGATTCCTCAACATAAACAAGTAGACACTTTAACATTTAACAGTAACTACACTTCATAGCCGATTCACACTAACTTCATATTCTCGAATACAAGAAAGCATCGTATCATTCCTTAATTCGTGTAACTAACACTCAAATTATTCGAATCCAATCTATAGACCTCATTAGTCATTAACAAATCAAGAAACCTACACTTACGGATCAGTTAGCACCACATACCAACAACATGTTCGAGATTTACATCTACATACTTATTAGAATCGAAAACAAGAATAACTAGGGAGATGGACGTTCAACAATGTCATTAGGAACAACCCTAGTTTCGATATTCATGAATTAAAGCATTTGAAAAGCGTCTTGAAGAAAGGATTACAGGACATAAAACCCATACCTTTTGTAGAATTGAACCTACGAAGATCCCTTGCACGAAAACTTGAAGAAAATCTTGAAATCGCCTAAGAGAATCGAGAGAAACTTTCTGTTTTTCCTTTTCGTTTGCTCACTGTTTTGTGTCATGAATTTCCTAGTGTTTGAACGTGAGTCTAAGTCTTAGGAACTGATCTTGAATCATTCAACTTAGTCTAATTAAGTTAATTAAATAAATTAATTAGTTAATTACTAAAACGCCCCTCCTAAGTTGACTAAACATAGGAGAACATTTGACTTACCAAATCTGTAAATTGGCTAGGGTCTCGGACAAATTTTGAATTTCTCATTAATTAATTAAGTTGTTAATTTAATTAATTAAGGGACTTAGGGTAATTACTAAAGTACCCCTAAGTCTTTGGGACCATAACTAACCCTTTTGGACCATCCTAGGTTAGGTACTAGGTTGTCTCTTTAACTAATTACTAGGTCCCGGTTAAGTCTTAGGTTGTCGGGTGTACTAGTTGGTTTATTTCGGTTAGTCCTAGGTTAGTTAGCTAGTTAGGTCAGCTAGTTAGAGTCTAGAGTTAGTTAGGGAGTTAGGCCCCACATGTAGGGACCCGTTGCATGCTGCCCCTAACCGCCCTAACCGAATTCGGTTAGGTGGTTCGCGTGGTCCCCTCCTTGGCCGGTTACACATGTGCTTGCACATGTGTTGCTTGTACTTTTCTAACTAACTATTCTTGATGGCTCATTTGAAATGTTTACTTATTGTCCCAAGGATCCTCACTATGTCCTTGGGCACTGCTAAATTTACATGATCATTTTAATTGATCATGTGCTATGGTAACTAGGCTTGACACTTGGATGCCTCGTACCTAATTTGTGAGTTAAAGGAAAAAGCATTTTAGCCTAGGGTCTTCATTGAAGGTACATTTCATAAACAAGCTCATTAATGTTAGAAAATTGGGTAACACCCTTTAAGCAAATATTTTCTAATATGCCCAATATTTTACTTATTTGGGTATTATATAGAAATTGGCGAATACCCCTTAGCCAATTTTCTATACTATGCCCAATATTTCTCAATATTGGGAATTGGGATGCCTATGTGCCCCCAATACACACTCTTAAATACCTATTGGGCTCTTCACTAGACACACAATTTTACGGAATGTTACAAAAGGAACATCTTTATGTCTACCGATCCTAGACTTTCATTCCTAATTCATTCATACATGTACATGACAAGGGTGCCTAAGACTACCAAGTGAAGAGTTCATAACCCACAAGCTTTAATGTATCAAGGAGATAGAGCTAAGTCTACCAATTAAGACACAGCATGATCATATGACGTATTCAACAACATTCAAGTATCAAGTATGAACAACTAAGTATACCTAAGCAAGATATCCTATCACATGTAGAGAATCTTTATAGTATATCATATTGACATATAGTAATTTTAGAGGAGTCATTATTTTACCACAAACATGCACATACAAAATATAATCATTCATGTTGATCATATATACAAGCTATACCATGACAATAGAACAATTCACATAATAATATCGAAAAGGCCATGTTGATAGCAAGTATTACAATTAAACACCGCGACCATATGTACACCATACCATTTAATATCAATCTATAAAAAATAGAAGAATTAGCTAAACTCATCACCATTCCTTATCATTTTCAACCAATTCACATAATAAGAGATCTTACCAATCTCAATGTACACATGACTAAACCAACAACCAATACATATCAATGATCGAACAACATACAATATAGACATCAACATTATAAGGCAAGATATGAACAATTATAACATGATTATTACCTAGTTCAACAGCCCAAAACAATCTAAACTTGAATTCAACATAACTAAGTCATAATCATCATACCCATTTTAGAGCCAAAATTAGGAATTCAAAAGATACATGGGTTCATGGAAAATTTTGATCATAAAATCATCAATTAACATCAATTACTTAATAAAACATTGATTTAAACATTTTCATGCTAGAATACATGCTTAGAATTCAAAATAGGGTTTTATTGTTTTTGAGATCTTTTGTAAAGCCTTTGAAATTGGCTCCTTGAATGAGAGAAAAATCAAGGATGAAATCACCATACCTTATTGAGAATATATCCAAGAAATTTTGTTGAAAGTTTTGATATTTTGGTCCTCTTCCTTGGAGCTTGAAGGTTTATCAATGGAGGATTTGAGTGGAGATATGTCTTGAGAGTGAAAACTTTTAAATATATTGATTTGGGGTCTTTGAATAATGAGTTAAAAGAATGTTTCAAGACTTAAATTATTTATATTA
This sequence comes from Solanum sitiens, assembly GCA_016801875.1. NCBI lineage: Eukaryota > Viridiplantae > Streptophyta > Magnoliopsida > Solanales > Solanaceae > Solanum > Solanum sitiens. The sequence goes on along the minus strand of JABWTJ010001106.1, from coordinate 62,931 downwards.
TTGATATAAAACTTTTAAAACTAACCCCACCCAATAAAAACTCAAATAGGAATTACTTTAAATTACAAAATTTGGGCAGCCCCATCCAAGGACCACGCCAAACTTGACGGCTCGTAAAGGAATTCACGGCCAAGTTGACGGATCGAGGTCCTCGGGGAAGTAGCAAACTTGGCCTTTCCAATCCCCCACTTGGCTAAGTAACTTCCACGACCATGTTCATGGGTTGTGGTCATGACCACTGGCCGTGATGTAGCTCGTGAATGTTGGGACAGTTGCTTGGCCAAAGTGCCTTGCCTCACATACCACCAAGGCAACTTCACTACCACTTTCACGATCCGTGGTAAATACCACTGACCATGAAGTTGCTCGTGGAGCCTTGAGGCAATGTTGAGCCAAGGATGTAAGCCTTGGCCTTTGGCTAAGGCCCTTCCTTCCTTGGCATGGCACAAGTTAAAGTATCCATACCCATCACTAAAACAAATTTTTGAACATAGAGTCTAGCACGTGCCTTAATGTTGACTCACTAAACTCATTCAACAAGACTCTCAACCATCACACGCCACATAAACACAGAAGCACAATAGACTAGTTCACGAACGTCGTGGTCGTCCCTTGACGTTCTGTAACACTTCAAAAATTCAACATGTGTCGTAAAGCATAACATAGTTTTCATGAGGTCTAGACACTTTTTTTAAGTCTATACTAATGAATATAGGTCATTTAGGAAGTTTAGAAACCAAAACATCCAAGAACGTCCATGACGTTCGTAAGTTGGTTCAACGAGGTACTAGTGTGCCTTAGCCTATTTGACTAGTTTTTAGGAGTCGTAAATTAATGGAATATTACCTAATTAATTTAGTTAACCTGCCATATAAAGGCCCCAACCCCATTAGACTAATTAGAACTCACAAAAACAAATCCTCTTCCTTCTCTCTTCTTTCTCTCTCCATTGGAAGACACCATTGAAGACTAAGATAAGGAAGGGTTTTGGGGGACGGAAAGGGATGATTTCATCTCCAAATCTTCATCAAAACATTAAGGTATGGGATCTATTAACCTTTGAGACTTCTTTCCTCAAAGGGTTCATTCAAAGCATTTTAAAAAGTTTAGTTTCCAAGTGGGATTCATCTAATCTCAAAATTAAAGTTATGAATTGAGTTGTTGATGATTTCTTTAGGTTATATTGAATAGATTAACATGTATCTTAACTTGATCATGATAATTGTTGATGGTTTGGTCTAAATTGAAGAACATGATCCTCAACCCCTAACCCTAGGTTGTGATCTTGAAATATAATGTATAATGTTCATTCAATTGACATGGTTATTGGTTGAATTACTATTAGATGATGTTGTTATGATACTTATGAATAAATAAGGGTGATGTGTATTCTTTCATGCTAGTTCTTGAGAAGTGATCTAGGATATGAAGAATTGACTTAATCCTAAGCTTTGATCTAGTATTGAATTGTGACGTAGTGATTCTTCTAGCCTTGTGATTATGTTGGTTATTGAATTATGATGACTTGATGACATAATTGAGTTGAACAAAGGGTTGATGGTAAGGCCTTGATGATGTTTTATGAAAGAAACTTGGTAAGTCTTATGAACCTTATTCCTTACTTCAATTTGTGGTTAATTGTGATTAAGTCATGATGATTGTGTCGGAGTATGCCTTGTTTAGGATTGATAGTGTGGTATGATGTTGAATTGAAATTTCTTGACTATGGTTGTGAGGTTTATTAAGATAAAAATGTTATAAGTGTCGTAATGACTACCATGTGCCTTATTATGTATAAATATAAAAAGGTACTAACCTCACTTGAATGAATTGTAATAAAAGGGCTATACTCATGCAATTCTTATTGAGCTATGATGATGATGATTATAAAAGGGTTAGACCCTATGACCTATATTAAGCTATGATTGTTAATACAGGCTTAAAGATATTTCAAAAAGGGACTCTAGGTTAGCACCAAGTGATCTTGGATGTGAGGGGGTGACACATTCCCACATAGGGAAGGTAGGGTTCACTACAATCCTCACGGGGTGGATAGCCTCGTGACCCAAATAGGGTGTAGAGTGATGTTTCCAAGACGGCCCCAAGTTCCTAATCTATGTTGCCATCATAGGAATACTATCTAGTGGATCCAACTAGATGTTGCGTTCATGTTAGGTTCTATCTTGGCCGGTAGACCACCTTCCATCGGTGTAAGGTTTTACAAACACCGAATTCAACATTTACCTCATGTATTCTATGTCGGTTAAGGCAAGTGTTCCTTAAATTAAAATGAAGTAATGAAGTATAAACTAACTAGAGTGACTTGAAGGGTTATACTTAGCCTAGGTAGGGGTATGGGACTCTACCTATGCCTTGCACTAGTTCGCCTTGATAGAAGCTTTAGGAAGTTGATATTATGTATTTATATAATGATAAATGCAAATGATATTAGATGATGATGATAATGCTTATGAACAAGTAATTGGTTCTCATTGCTAAAGTATGAGGATATGTGTATTTGAAAGTGTGTTATGTGAAGTGGGTTATTATTTATGGTTCTTGTTGGATTACTTGATTGAGTAAGGTTATGGGGATTTGCTTGGTCATTGCACTTGTTCACTTTATGAGGATTTATGATTAGTTGTCTTGCTTTTCTATTTACATGATAAACTCTTATTCATATTTGTGATGTTATTACTAGGTGATAGAGTTATAAGAGATTATGGTTTAAAGTATGTTAATATGCATGTGACTTGCTTTGACTTGTTGAACATGTGTAAAATGATTAGTATGGTTTGATTGATTGTGCATAAACCTTTAAAAGTGTAAAATAGCATGATTTAACTAAATGTTCCTTTTTAGCATGCTTTGTTGTTGTATGTGCATATGGTCTCATACTTAGTACAAGTGGTGTACTAATCCAATTTTCTCACTTTTTCCCAAACATTTTAGGTTCCGTTCGTTGAACGCTCATTCGAGACGACTTGAAGAAGACTTGGATATTCTCTACCATCCAACTAGGTAGGTCCTCACTTTTCGAGGGCGATGCCAATATGTAGCTTATGGAATTGCTTTACCTTTAGACTCTTATGTTCATTCTATTTTCATTTGAGTACGATTTGTATAAGCCTATATGTGGCTTCTTTAAATTTGATGTAGGGTTATGCCCAAATTGCTCTGATCTTTTAGATGGTTATGGGATGAGACAATCTTGAGACTATATTCTATGTTGTACATATGTGTGCAATAACTGTAGAAGACTATGTAATCTTCTTATATGAAGGGTCTATGTATACTCGATATGAATATTATTTCGTGTATGTAGAGGTCTCTGTAAACCTCCATGTAGATATAGTAAAAGTTTTTAATTTTTCCGTATTTTTAGCCTATGAATGTTATGGCGAATGCTAAGAGCCTAGTCTTAGTCCTCAAAGAGGACGACGACGCCGTTTACGTCTAGGGGGTGCTCCCCGGATGTGACACGTTCAACCTCTAAACTCTTCAAATTAGACTTTGAAAGTCAAAACTCCTCATTCTAAAAAGTTACTAACTAAAGAAACACAAGTGAAGCTCTAGATCATCCTATTTTATTTTGAGGGTCGTTACATACCCCCTAGACGTAACATGGAACATATGACCCCGAAAGTCACCATGTAAGACACTTAGAATATTATAACATTATTAACGAACAATAGAGAGTAAAAACAAATTTAGTGTCTTAAAATATTTCATAAAAGCAAAGCGGAAGTCTACACTTGTCTCATAATTCCATCTATTAAAATCCAATTCTAAAATAGGGTGACAGCCCTTAATAACATAGTTTTCAAATGAGAGTACAACATAGGGAACTAGAAAATAAGAATTTGTCCTCGAACCATGAGGACTCACCAACTAGCAAGGAGAATAATCTATCCAAGCTTTGACCAAGAAGAATATTACCTCAACAACCGGGACCTACACTTAAACATAATCTGACCACAGTTTAATTAAAATAAATGGTTCTCAGAAAATGCGTTTAGGATCTCTTTTAAGGGGAGATGAAGTGCTTCGTAAGCAAGGTCGTTGATAGTTTTATATGTTGTCCATAATTCCCTTATGTTGTGTATGTTATTAGAATCTTGTGCTTTTAAAGACAATAAGTTTCCATGACTGATTTTTCTCATGTTGTAGTGCATTAATGTGTGTTTGGTATGAAGCAAAAGATTTTTCCAGAAAATGTTTTCCGATTTTCTTATATTTACTTGGGTAAAATGTTTTGGAAAATGTTTTCCGAATAAACTCATTTTCCTCAAATTTAAGGAAAATTAATTTGTTTAAACTTTAAGGAGAACATTTTCAAAAACATTCCTCCAACTTCAAATAACAATTTATTTATTGAAAAATAAAAATTTAAAGTGTATTTATAAAAATATTTTTCAACTTCAATTTGTTTATTTTTTTACCCGACCCGTCCCCCCGCCAGCCCCCTACCACCCCCCCACCCCACCCCACCCCCCAAAAAAAATTAACGTTTGTTTATGAAAAAAAAATCCAATTTCAAATTTATATTTTCACTCAACTGAGCCTATACCCCCGAACTCCCCCCCACCCCACCACGAAAAATAAACAAAAAATTTAAACTACCCCCCCCCCCAGGCATCAGCCCCCAGGCATCAGCCCCCACCCCCTCCAAAAAAAATTAAGTTTTTTTAAGTTTATTTTTAGGAAATATTATCATTTTAAATTCAAAAAATGTTTTCCACTCTATTAAAAATAAAATATATTTTCTCAAAAATATTTTTCGTTCATAAATCAAGAACTAAAAAATCTTTTACCGAAAATATTTTCTACTAAACACCAATAATGAGAAAACAAGTCAAAAATCTACTTATTTTCCAGGAAAACATCTTCCATCGAAAAGTTTTTCGGTCATACAAAACACAACCTTAGTATTAATAGTCTATAGAATGATATGAATTGATGAACATGTCATAGCTCTGAGTTAAGAGTTCCTCCTTGAAAGTATATTTTTAATATAGATTGCATATAGGCTCCATGGAAGTGTGTTTAGCATTTTTTTAGCACGGAGATGGTAGTTCCTCCTTGGACATGATTAGTTATAAGATTTCATGCATACCGGGTTGTTAGATTTAGCATCTATCTTCCATATAATGCATTCTGTATGTATAGATTGGAGTTTATGTTTTCCTACTTCGTTGTGTGAATTTTGATGTATTGCATGCATAAAGGGCTCCTATTCTAGAGTTGTTTCCTTTAAGATGTTTGTAGATCGTCATTTGAGAAAGAATGTCCCCAAGGGGGAGATTTTATAGCACCCCGCAGTTTAGTAAACCATCTAGGGATATGTATAAGTTCATAAAGCCAAGACTAGAGGGAAAGAGCCAGGGCAAAGGGGTAAGGCCAACGCTGCCCCAAGCTTGCCAAGACACTAACCTACTTAAATAGACCCACCAAATCCAGTTGTGAGGTCCACAGATCGTGATGAAGCTCGTGGTGACTAAAGCAGTAGCTACCTTGAGGCTTTCCAAGATGACTCATCTTCATGAGGGACTTCACGGCCTGTGGTGATGACCATGACTCGTGGAGCCTGCCGTGGTGCTTGATACTATACTGCCCAATTAAATGATTTTTGGGAAATTACTATTTAATTGGGAATTATTTCAGGTCGTTTTTCCAATACTTAGTACACATATATAAGCTATTTTAACACTTTAATATCACCATTCAATACATTATTTCCAAACCCCAAGAGAATCACTAAATTCATCACCTCAAATATTTTATTCTATAGAACTTTAAGAAGAAGAAAGAGTTGGAGATAGGATCCAGATATACTCTCAATTCCTCAAGAAATTTTTATCTTTGAAATCCAGTTATTATGGTTTATTCATCAATGAAATCCATTCATCCATGGATCCCCAGTTTTTCCACAATTAAGAACAAGAATTCTCGATTTTAGTTAGGGTTTCTTCTAACGTTATGGGTATGGATCCAATTGAGCGGATTATGAATGTTTATGATGGAATTGATATATTTATATCATTTTGTATGAATTTACATGTACCCATGCATAACCCATATATAGAATGATGAAATTTATGTAATTGGGTTTTGTTCCATGAAAAGGAAAAAGTATGATTTAGATGTAACAATCTAGAATTAATGAACTTCGTTAAATATCTTTTGAAAGGTAAGCATATTTACATTATGTGATTCAGACCAATGTATGCGTGATTAACCAAGATTTGTAGTGATAGAGATTGGGGGCTATATGATGTAGTATGGTTAGACTGCTTATTATTGAAGCATATAGATATAATTGAAGCATATAAGTATTAATTGAACGAAATCAAGTATATATGATCAATATGACTTATATGCTATGATTATTAAATTGTGTTGAGACTAACGCTTGTACTATGAATGATCATTAGTAGGTCTTTTAGAGTAAATCTAATCTGATGAACTATGATGACTAGGGCTTTGAGAGTAAAGCTTATATGATGAAGATAGATTGTAGATAATACTGTTGTGGGAGGTTGTACCCACATGAACTACATTATGAGTGTATGCATGTTTTGATGAACCATATGTAAATGTTTTAAGGACACTTTAAGAGTAAAGTATAACTTATTATAATGTTGTTGTTGTGTTGTTTGAAATGACCTTCTCATGGCAACTTAATGATCATGATGTGATAGTTTTCTTAAATAATAAAGATTCTAGGTTGAAAGGATTGCTCACCTAAAATGTATCTAAGAGTAAAAGTTATCAGGAATGGCGATGAGTGCTCACACATGATCTTATAAGTTTTGATAATGAACTAAGACATATTTTAAGAAGTATCTCACAGTGTTCAAAGTAATAACGAAATGATAAGACATTTTTAAGGAAGTCTCTCGTAGTGTTCAAAGGCTCAATAGCCATAATAAATGGATCACGGATGGTGATAGTTTCTCATGCATGGTCTAAATAGTTAGATTCATAATGTACAATGGTCGGTAGGCCAGGGACACACTTTCATGACTAATAGGCATATATAAATTATATTATCTTGAAATAAATACGTGATATCCTTTCATGCATAATGGGTTGTTAGGTTTAGCTTCTATCTTCGCTATAATGCATTGTGTATGTATAGCTTGGAGTTTATGTTTTGCTACTTGGTTGTGTGAATTTAGATGTATTGCATGCTTGAAAGGCTGCTAGTCTAGAATTGTTTCCTTTAGGATGTTTGTAGATCGTCATTCGAGAAAGAATGTCCCCTAGGGGGAGATTTTGTAACACCTCGTAGTTTAGTACACCATCTAGGTCTATGTATTAGTGCATAAAGTCAAGTCTAGAGGGCAAGAGCCAAGGCAAAGGGGTAGGGGCAACGCTGCCCCAAATTTTCAATGACACTGCCCTACTTAAATAGCCCCACCACATCCAGTGTAGACGACTACGGATCGTGATGTAGCTCGTGGTGGCTAAAGCAATAGCTACCTTGAGGATTCCCCAGAAGACTCATATACACGAGGGACTTCATGGCATGTGCTGAAGACCAAGGCTCGTGGTAAGGCTCGTGAAGATGCGTTATAATTATGGAGGCAAAGATATGGGGGCCTAGCAGAGGGACCAAGGACTAGGGGTAGGACCACAACCAATGGTGATGACCATGACTCGTGGAGCCTGCCGTGGTGCTTAGCACTATACTACCCAATCAAAGGATTTTTGGGAAATTACAATTTAAGTGGGAATTAACTCAGGTCGTTTTCCCAATACTTAGTACACATATATGAGTTATTTTAATACTTTAAAATCACCATTCAATTCATTATTTCAAAAACCCCAAGAGAATCACAAAATTCATCACCTCAACTATTTTACTCTCTCGAACTTGAAGAAGAAGAAAGAGTTGGAGATAGGATCAAGATCTATTCTCAATTCCTCAAGAAATTTTTGTCATTGAAATCCAGGTATGATGGTTTATTCATCCATGAAATACATTCATTTATGGATCCCCATTTTTTCGACAATTAAGAACATGAATTCCCAATTTTAAATAGGGTTTGTTCTAATGTTATGGGTATGGATCCAATTAAATGGATTAAGATTTTTTTATGATGGAATTGATATATTTATATCATTTTTGTATGAATTTACATGTACCCGTGTCTAACCCATTCATAGATAGATGAAATTTATCTAATTGAGTTTTGTTCCATGAAAAGGAAAATTTATAATTTAAAAGTAACCATCTCAAATAGATGAACTTCATTAAATATATTATGAAAGGTAAGCATATTTACATGATGTGATTCAGACAAATGTATGCATGATTAACCAAGATTTGTAGTGATAGAGATTGGGGGCTATGTGATGTAGTATGGTTAGATTGCTTATTATTGAAGCATATATATATAGTTCAAGCATATAAGTATGAATTGAACGAAATCAAGTATATATATGATAAATTATGACTTGTAAGCTATGATTATTAAATTATGTTGAGACTAACGCTTGTACTATGAATGATAATTAGTAGGGCTTTTAGAGTAAAGCTAATATGATGAAGTATGATTACTAGGGCTTTGAGAGTAAAGCTTATATGATGAAGATAGATTATAGATAATGTTGTTGTGGAAGTTTTCACCCACATGATCTATATTATGAGTGTATGCATGTTGTCATGAACCATATGTAAATGTTTTACGGACACTTTAAGAGTAAAGTATAATATATTATAATGTGATAGGTTTCTTAAATAATAAAGATTCTAGGTTGAAAGTATTGCTCACCTAAAATGTATCTAAGAGTAAAAGAGATCAGGAATGGCGATGACTGCTCACACATGATCTTATAAGTTTTGATAATGAACTAAGACATATTTTAAGAAGCATCTCACAGTGTTCAAAGTAATAATGAACTGATAAGATATTTTAAGGAAGTCTCTTGTAGTGTTCAAAGGCTCAATAGCCATAATAAATGGATCATGGATGGTGATAGTTTCTCACGCATGGTCTAAATAGTTAGATTCATAATGTATCATGGTCGGTAGGCCAAGGACACACTTTCATGACTAATAGGCATATATAAATTATATTACCTTGAAATAGATACGTGATATCCTTTCATACATAATGGGTTGTTAGTTTTAGCTTCTATCTTCGATATAATGCATTGTGTATGTATAGCTTGGAGTTTATGTTTTCCTACTTGGTTGTGTGCATTTATATAAATTGCATGCATGACGGGCTGCTAGTCTAGAGTTGTTTCATTTAGGGTGTTTGTAGATCGTCATTCGAGAAAGAATGTCCCCTAGGGGGAGATTTTGTAACACCTCGTAGTTTAGTACACCATCTAAGGCTATGTATGAGTGCATAAAGTCATGACTAGAGGGCAAGAGCCAAGGCAAAGGGGTAAGGACAACGCTGCCCCAAGTTTTCATAGATACTGCCCTACTTAAATAGCCCCACCACATCCAGTGTAGAGGACCACAGATCATGATGTAGCTCGTGATGGCTAAAGCAATAGCTACCTTAAGGATTCCACAGAAGACTCATATTCACGAGGGACTTCATGGCATGTGGTGAAGACCAAGGCTCGTGGGAAGGCTCGTGAAGATGCGTTATAATTATGGAGGCAAATATATGGGGGCCTAAGAGAGGGACCAAGGACTAGGAGTAGGACCACGACCAATGGTGATGACCATGACTCGTGGAGCCTGCCGTGGTGCTTAGCACTATACCACCCAATCAAAGGATTTTTGGGAAATTACTATTTAAGTGGGAATTTATTCAGGTCGTTTTTCCAATACTTAGTACACATATATGAGTTATTATAACACTTTAAAATCACCATTCAATTCATTATTTCCAAAACCCCAAGAGAACCACAAAATTCATCACCTGAAATATTTTTCTCTCTAGAACTTGAAGAAGAAGAAAGAGTTGGAGCTAGGATCAAGATCTATTCTCAATTCCTCAAGAAATTTTTGTCATTGAAATCCAGGTATGATGATCTATTCATCCATGAAATACATTCATCTATGGATCCCCATTTTTGCCACAATTAAGAACAAGAATTCCCAATTTTAATTAGGGTTTGTTCTAATGTTATGGGTATGGATCCAATTAAATGGATTATGATTTTTTATGATGGAATTGATATATTTACATCATTTTTGTTTGAATTTACATGTACCCGTGTCTAACCCATTCATAGATAGATGAAATTTATCTAATTGAGTTTTGTTAACCATCTCAAATAGATGAACTTCATTAAATATATTATGAAAGGTAAGCATATTTACATGATGTGATTCAGACAAATGTATGCGTGATTAACCAAGATTTGTAGTGATAGAGATTGGGGGCTATGTGATGTAGTATGGTTAGATTGCTTATTATTGAAGCATATAGATATAATTGAAGCAAATAAGTATTAATTGAACGAAATCAAGTATATATATGATCAATTATGACTTGTAAGCTATGATTATTAAATTGTGTTGAGACTAACGCTTGTACTATGAATGATAATTAGTAGGGCTTTTAGAGTAAAGCTAATATGATGAACTATGATTAATAGGGCTTTGAGAGTAAAGCTTATATGATGAAGATAGATTGTAGATAATGTTGTTGTGGAAGTTTTCACCCACATGATCTATATTATGAGTGTATGCATGTTGTCATGAACCATATGTAAATGTTTTACGGACACTTTAAGAGTAAAGTATAACTTATAATAATGTTGTTGTTGTGTTGTTTGAAACGACCTTCTCATGTCAACTTAATGAACATGATGTGATAGATTTCTTAAATAATAAAGATTCTACGTTGAAAGGATTGCTCACTTAAAATGTATTTAAAAGTAAAAGTGATCAGGAATGGCGATGAGTGCTCACACATGATCTTATAAGTTTTGATAATGAACTAAGACATATTTTAAGAAGCATCTCACAGTGTTCAAAGTAATAATGAACTGATAAGACATTTTTAAGGAAGTCTCTCGTAGTGTTCAAAGGCTCAATAGCCATAATAAATGGATCATGGATGGTGATAGTTTCTCACGCATGGTCTAAATAGTTAGATTCATAATGTATCATGGTCGGTAGGCCAAGGACACACTTTCATGACTAATAGGCATATATAAATTATATTAGCTTGAAATAGATACGTGATATCCTTTCATCCATAATGGGTTGTTAGTTTTAGCTTCTATCTTCAATATAATGCATTGTGTATGTATAGGTTGGAGTTTATGTTTTCCTACTTGGTTGTGTGCATTTATATATATTGCATGCATGACAGTATGCTAGTCTAGAGTTGTTTCCTTTAGGATGTTTGTAGATCGTCATTCGAGAAAGAATGTCCCTAGCGGGAGATTTTGTAACACCTCGTAGTTTAGTACACCATCTGGGGCTATGTATTAGTGTATAAAGTCAAGACTAGAGGGCAAGAGCCAAGGCAAAGGGGTAAGGGCAACGCTGCCCCAAGTTTTCAAAGACACTGCCCTACTTAAATAGCCCCACCACATCCAGTGTAGAGGACCACAGATCGTGATGTAGCTCGTGGTGGCTAAAGCAATAGCTACCTTAAGGATTCCCCAGAAGACTCATATTCACAAGGGACTTCTTGGCATGTGGTGAAGACCAAGGCTCGTAGGAAGGCTCGTGAAGATGCGTTATAATTATGGAGGCAAATATATGGGGTCTAGGATAGGGACCAAGGACTAGGAGTAGGACCACGACCAGTGGTGATGACCATGACTCGTGGAGCCTGCCGTGGTGCTTAGCACTATACCACCCAATCAAAGGATTTTTGGGAAATTACTATTTAAGTGGGAATTAATTCAGGTCGTTTTTCCAATACTTAGTACACATATATGAGTTATTATAACACTTTAAAATCACCATTCAATTCATTATTTCCAAAACCCCAAGAGAACCACAAAATTCATCACCTGAAATATTTTGCTCTCTAGAACTTGAAGAAGAAGAAAGAGTTGGAGCTAGGATCAAGATCTATTCTCAATTCCTCAAGAAATTTTTGTCATTGAAATCCAGGTATGATGATTTATTCATCCATGAAATACATTCATCTATGGATCCCCATTTTTGCCACAATTAAGAACAAGAATTCCCAAATTTAATTAGGGTTTGTTCTAATGTTATGGGTATGGATCCAATTAAATGGATTATGATTTTTTTATGATGGAATTGATATATTTACATCATTTTTGTTTGAATTTACATGTACCCGTGTCTAACCCATTCATAGATAGATGAAATTTATCTAATTGAGTTTTGTTCCATGAAAAGGAAAATTTATAATTTAAAAGTAACCATCTCAAATAGATGAACTTCATTAAATATATTTTGAAAGGTAAGCATATTTACATGACGTGATTCAGACAAATGTATGCGTGATTAACCAAGATTTGTAGTAATAGAGATTGGGGGCTATGTGATGTAGTATGGTTAGATTGCTTATTATTGAAGCATATAGATATAATTGAAGAAAATACGTATTAATTGAACGAAATCATGTATATATATGATCAATTATGACATGTAAGCTACGATTATTAAATTGTGTTGAAACTAACGCTTGTACTATGAATGATAATTAGTAGGGCTTTTAGAGTAAAGCTAATATGATGAATTATGATTACTAGGGCTTTGAGAGTAAAGCTTATATGATGAAGATAGATTGTAGATAATGTTGTTGTGGAAGTTTTCACCCACATGATCTATATTATGAGTGTATGCATGTTGTCATGAACCATATGTAAATGTTTTACGGACACTTTAAGAGTAAAGTATAACTTATAATAATGTTGTTGTTGTGTTGTTTGAAATGACCTTCTCATGAAAACTTAATGAACATGATGTGATAGATTTCTTAAATAATAAAGATTCTACGTTGAAAGGATTGCTCACTTAAAATGTATTTAAAAGTAAAAGTGATCAGGAATGGCGATGAGTGCTCACACATGATCTTACAAGTTTTGATAATGAACTAAGACATATTTTAAGAAGCATCTCACAGTGTTCAAAGTAATAATGAACTGATAAGACATTTTTAAGGAAGTCTCTCGTAGTGTTCAATGGCTCAATAGCCATAATAAATGGATCATGGATGGTGATAGTTTCTCACGCATGGTCTAAATAGTTAGATTCATAATGTATCATGGTCGGTAGGCCAAGGACACACTTTCATGACTAATAGGCATATATAAATTATATTAGCTTGAAATAGATACGTGATATCCTTTCATACATAATGGGTTGTTAGTTTTAGCTTCTATCTTCGATATAATGCATTGTGTATGTATAGCTTGGAGTTTATGTTTTCCTACTTGGTTGTGTGCATTTATATACATTGCATGCATGACGGGCTGCTAGTCTAGAGTTGTTTCCTTTAGGATGTTTGTAGATCGTCATTCGAGAAAGAATGTCCCTAGGGGGAGATTTTGTAACAACTCGTAGTTTAGTACACCATCTGGGGCTATGTATTAGTGCATAAAGTCAAGACTAGAGGGCAAGAGCCAAGGCAAAGGGGTAAGGGCAACGCTACCCCAAGTTTTCAAAGACACTGCCCTACTTAAATAGCCCCACCACATCCAGTGTAGAGGATCACAGATCGTGATGTAGCTCGTGGTGGCTAAAGCAATAGCTACCTTAAGGATTCCCCAGAAGACTCTATTCACGAGGGACTTCATGGCATGTGGTGAAGACCAAGGCTCGTGGGAAGGCTCGTGAAGATGCGTTATAATTATGGAGGCAAAGATATGGGGGCCTAGGAGAGAGACCAAGGACTAGGAGTAGGACCACGACCAATGGTGATGACCATGACTCGTGGAGCCTGTCGTGGTGCTTAGCACTATACCACCCAATCAAAGGATTTTTGGGAAATTACTATTTAAGTGGAAATTAATTCAGGTCGTTTTTCCAATACTTAGTACACACATATGAGTTATTATAACACTTTAAAATCACCATTCAATTCATTATTTCCAAAACCCCAAGAGAATCACAAAATTCATCACCTCAAATATTTTGCTCTCTAGAACTTGAAGAAGAAGAAAGACTTGGAGCTAGGATCAAGATCTATTCTCAATTCCTGAAGAAATTTTTGTCATTGGAATCCAGGTATGTTGATTTATGCATCCGTGAAATACATTAATCTATGGATCCCCATTTTTGCCAAAATTAAGAACAAGAATTCCCAATTTTAATTAGGGTTTGTTCTAATGTTATGGGTATGGATCCAATTAAATGGATTATGATTTTTTTATGATGGAATTGATATATTTACATCATTTTTGTTTGAATTTACATGTACCCGTGTCTAACCCATTCATAGATAGATGAAATTTATCTAATTGAGTTTTGTTCCATGAAAAGGAAAATTTATAATTTAAAAGTAACCATCTCAAATAGATGAACTTCATTAAATATATTTTGAAAGGTAAGCATATTTACATGATGTGATTCAGACAAATGTATGAATGATTAACCAAGATTTGTAGTGATAGAGATTGGGGGCTATGTGATGTAGTATGGTTAGATTGCTTATTATTGAAGCATATAGATATAATTGAAGCAAATAAGTATTAATTGAACGAAATCAAGTATATATATGATCAATTATGACTTGTAGGCTATGATTATTAAATTGTGTCGAGACTAACGCTTGTACTATGAATGATAATTAGTAGGGCTTTTAGAGTAAAGCTAATATGATGAACTATGATTACTAGGGCTTTGAGAGTAAAGCTTATATGATGAAGATAGATTGTAGATAATGTTGTTGTGGAAGTTTTTACCCACATTATCTATATTATGAGTGTATGTATGTTGTGATGAACCATATGTAAATGTTTTAAGGACAATTTAAGTGTAAAGTATAACTTATTATAATGTTGTTGTTGTGTTGTTTGAAACGTCCTTCTGATGACAACTTAATGAACATGATGTGATAGGTTTCTTAAATAATAAAGATTCTACGTTGAAAGGATTGCTCCCCTAAAATGTATCTAATAGTAAAAGTTATCAGGAATTGTGATGAATGCTCACAGATCATCTTATAAGTTTTGATAATGAACAAATACATACTTTAAGAAGCATCTCACACTGTTCAAAGTAATAATGAACTAATAATATATTTTTAAGGAATTATATCGTAGTGTTCAAAGGCTCAATTGCCATAATAAATGGATCATGGATGGTGATAGTTTCTCACGCATGGTCTAAAGAGTTAGAGTCATAATGTACCTTGGACGGTAGGACAAGGACACACTTTTATGACTAATAGGCATATCTAAATTATATTAGCTTTAAATAGATATGTGATATCCCTCCATGCATAATGGGTTGTTAGATTTAGCTTTTATTATCGATATAATGCATTGTGTATGTATATCTTGGATTTTATGTTTTCCTACTTAGTTGTGTGCATTTAGATGTATTGCATGCATGATGGGATTCTAGTTTAGAGTTGTTTCCTTAAGGATGTTTGTAGATCGTCATTCGAGAAAGAATGTCCCCAAGTGGGAGATATTGTAAAACCTCGTAGTTTAGTACACCAACTGCGCTATGTATGAGTGCATAAAGTCATGACTAGAGGGAAAGAGCCAAGGGAAAGGGGCAAGGACAACGCTGCCCCAATCTTGCCAAGACACTACCCTACTTGAATAGCCCCACCACATCAAGTGTAGAGGACCACGGATCGTGATGTAGCTCGTGGTGGATAAAGTTGTTGCTACCTTGAGGATTCCCCAGAAGACTCATCTTCATAAGGGACTTCATGGCCTGTGGTAAAGACAAAGGCTTGTGGGAACGCCCGTGAATATGCGTTATAATTATGGAAGAAAAGATATGTGGGCCTAGTAGAGGGACCAAGGACTATGGGTAGGACCACGACCAACGGTGATGACCATGACTCGTGGAGCCTGTCGTGGTGCTTGGCACTATACTACCCACTAAAAGGATTTTTGGGAAATTTCTATTTAAGTGGGAATTAATTCTGGTCGTTTTTACAATATTTAGTACACATATATAAGTTATTTTAACACTTTAAAATCACCATTCAATACATTATTTCCAAAACCCCAAGAGAATCACAAAATTCTATCACCTCAAATATTTTGCTCTCTAGAACTTAAAGAAGAAGAAAGAGTTGGATCTAGTATCAAGATCTACTCTCAAATCCTTAATAATTTTTTTCTTTAAAACCGAGGTATGATGGTTTATTCATCCATGAAATTCATTCATCTATGGATCCCCATTTTTTCCACAATTAAGAACAAGAATTCCCAATTTTAGTTAGGGTTTCTTCTAATGTTATTGTTATGGATCCAATTGAATGGATTATGATTTTTTATAATGGAATTGATATATTTGCCTCATTTTTTATTGAATTTACATGTACCCGTGCCTAACCCATTTCTAGAAAGATGAATTTATGTAATCGAGTGTTGTTCCATGAAAAGGAAAATTTATTATTTAAAAGTAACAATCTCAATAGATGAACTTCATTAAATATATTTTGAAAGGTAAGCATATTTACATGATGTGATTCAGACAAATGTATGCGTGATTAACCAAGATTTGTAGTGATAAAGATTGGGGGCTATGTGATGTAGTAGGTTTAGATTGCTTATTATTGAAGCATATGGATAAAATTGAAGCATATAAGCATGAATTGAATGAAATCAAGTATATATATGATCAATTATGACTTGTAGGCTATGATTATTAAATTGTGTTCAGACTAACGCTTGTACTATGAATGATAATTAGTAGGGCTTTTATAGTAAAGCTAATATGATGAACTATGATGACTAGGGCTTTGAGAGTAAAGCTTATATGAAGAAGATAGATTGTAGATAATGTTGTTGTGGAAGTTTTCACCCACATGATCTATATTATGAGTGTATGCATGTTGTCATGAACCATATGTAAATGTTTTTAGGACAGTTTAAGAGTAAAGTATAACTTATTATAATGTTGTTGTCGTGTTGTTTGAAACGACCTTCTCATGACAACTTAATGAACATGATGTGATAGGTTTCTTAAATAATAAAGATTCTACGTTGAAAGGATTCCTCCCCTAAAATATATTTAAGTGTAAAAGTTATCAGGAATGACGATGACTGCTCACACATGATCTTATAAGTTTTGATAATGAACTAAGACATATTTTAAGAAGCATCTCACAGTGTTCAAAGTAATAATGAACTGAGAAGACATTTTTAAGGAAGTCTCTCGTAGTGTTCAAAGGCTCAATAGCCATAATGAATGGATCATGGATGGTGATAGTTTCTCACGCATGGTCTAAATAGTTAGATTCATAATATATCATGATCGGTAGGCCAAGGACACACTTTCATGAATAATAGGCAAATATAAATTATATTCGCTTTAAATAGATATGTGATATCCTTTCATGCATAATGGGTTGATAGTTTTAGCTTCTATCTTCGATATAATGCATTGTCTATGTATAGCTTGGAGTTTATGTTTTCCTACTTGGTTGTGTGCATTTATATATATTGCATGCATGACGGTCTGCTTGTCTAAAGTTTTTTCCTTTAGGATGTTTGTAGATCGTCATTCGATAAAGAATGTCCCCAAGGGGGAGATTTTGTAACACCTCGTAGTTCAGTACACCATCTAAGGCTATGTATGAGTGCATAAAGTCAAGACTAGAGGGCAAGAGCCAAGGCAAATGGGTAAGGGCAACGCTGCCCCTAGTTTTCAAAGACACTGCCCTACTTAAATAGCCCCACCACAGCCAGTGTAGAGGACCACGGATCGTGATGTAGCTCGTGGTGGCTAAAGCAGTAGCTACCTTGAGGATTCCCTAGAAGACTCATCTTCACAAGGGACTTCATGGCCTGTTGAGAAGACCGAGGCATGTGGGAAGGCCCGTGAAGATGCGTTATAATTATGGAAGAAAAGATATGGGGGCCTAGCAAAGGGACCAATGACTATGGGTAGTACCACGACCAATGGTGATGACCATGACTCGTGGAGCCTGTCGTGGTGCTTGGCACTATACTACCCACTAAAAGGATTTTTGGGAAATTACTATTTAAGTGGGAATTAATTCAGGCTGTTTTTAAAATACTTAGTACACATATATAAGTTATTTTAACACTTTAAAATCACCATTAAATATATTATTTCCAAAACCCCAAGAGAATCACAAAATTCTATCACCTCAAATTTTTTGCTCTCTAGATCTTGAAGAAGAAGAAAGAGTTAGATCTAGGATCAAGATCTACTCTCAATTCCTCAAGACATTTTTGTCTTTGAAATCCAGATATGATGGTTTATTCATCCATGAAATACATTCATCTACGGATATCCATTTTTTCCACAATTAAGAACTGGAATTCCCAATTTTAGTTAGGGTTTCTTCTAATTTTATGGGTATGGATCCAATTAAATGGATGATGATTTTTTATGATGGAATTGATATTTACATCATTTTTCTATGAATTTACATGTACCCATGCCTATCCTATTCCTAGAATGAAGAAATTTATGTAATTGAGTTTTGTTCCATGAAATGGAAAATTTATTATTTAAAAGTAACCATCTCGAATTGATGGACTTTATTAAATATATTTTGAAAGGTAAGCATATTTACATGATGTTATTCAGACAAATGTATGCATGATTAACCAAGATTTTTAGTGATAGAGATTGGGGGCTATATGATGTAGTATGGTTAGACTGCTTATTATTGAAGCATATATATATAATTGATGCATATAAGTATTAATTGAAAGAAATAAAGTATATATGATCAATATGAATTGTATGTTATGATTATTAAATTGTGTTGAGACTAACGCTTGTACTATGAACGATCAGTAGTTGGTCTTTTAGAGTAAATCTAATCTGATGAACTATGATGACTAGGGCTTTGAGAGTAAAGCTTATATGATGAATATAGATTGTAGATAATGCTGTTGCGGGAGGTTGTACCCACAAGATCTATATTATGAGTGTATGCATGTTGTGATGAACCATATGTAAATGTTCTAAGGACACTTTAAGAGTAAAGTATAACTTATTATAATGTTGTTGTTATGTTGTTGTTATGTTGTTTGAAACGACATTCTCATGACAACTTAATGAACATGATGTGATAGGTTTCTTAAATAATAAAGATTCTAGGTTGAAAGGATTGCTCACCTAAAATGTATCTAAGAGTAAAAGTGATCAGGAATGGCGATGACTGCTCACACATGATCTTATAAGTTTTGATAATGAACCAAGACATATTTTAAGAAGCATCTCACAGTGTTCAAAGTAATAATGAACTGATAAGACATTTTTAAGGAAGTCTCTCGTAGTGTTCAAAGGCTCAATAGCCATAATAAATGGATCATGGATGGTAATAGTTTCTCACGTATGGTCTAAATAGTTAGATTCATAATGTACCATGGTCGGTAGGCCAAGGACACACTTTCATGACTAATAGGCATATATAAATTATATTAGCTTTAAATAGATATGTGATATCCTTTCATGCATAATGGGTTGATAGTTTTAGCTTCTATCTTCGATATAATGCATTGTCTATGTATAGCTTGGAGTTTATGTTTTCCTACTTGGTTGTGTGTATTTATATATATTGCATGCATGACGGGCTGCTTGTCTAAAGTTTTTTCCTTTAGGATGTTTGTAGATCGTCATTCGATAAAGAATGTCCCCAAGGGGGAGATTTTGTAACACCTCGTAGTTCAGTACACCATATAAGGCTATGTATGAGTGCATAAAGTCAAGACTAGAGGGCAATAGCCAAGGCAAAGGGGTAAGGGCAACGCTGACCCAAGTTTTCAAAGACACTGCCCTACTTAAATAGCCCCACCACAGCCAGTGTAGAGGACCACGGATCGTGATGTAGCTCGTGGTGGCTAAAGCAGTACCTACCTTGAGGATTCCCCAGAAGACTCATCTTCACGAGGGACTTCATGGCCTGTGGAGAAGACCGAGGCTTGTGGGAAGGCCCGTGAAGATGCGTTATAATTATGGATGCAAAGATATGGGGGCCTAGTAGAGGGACCAATGACTATGGGTAGTACCACGACCAATGGTGATGACCATGACTCGTGGAGCCTGTCGTGGTGCTTGGCACTATACTACCCAATAAAAGGATTTTTGGGAAATTACTATTTAAGTGGGAATTAATTCAGGCCATTTTTAAAATACATAGTACACATATATAAGTTATTTTAACACTTTAAAATTACCATTAAATATATTATTTCCAAAACCCCAAGAGAATCACAAAATTCTATCCCCTCAAATTTTTTGCTCTCTATATCTTGAAGAAGAAGAAAGAGTTGGAGCAACGATCAAGATCTACTCTCAATTCCTCAAGAAATTTTTGTCTTTGAAATCCAAATATGATGGTTTATTCATCCATGAAATACATTCATCTATGGATCTCCATTTTTTCCACAATTAAGAACTGGAATTCCCAATTTTAGTTAGGGTTTCTTCTAATTTTATGGGTATGGATCCAATTAAATGGATGATGATTTTTTATGATGGAATTGATATTTACATCATTTTTCTATGAATTTACATGTACCCATGCCTATCCTATTCCTAGAAAGAAGAAATTTATGTAATTGAGTTTTGTTCCATGAAATGGAAAATTTATTATTTAAAAGTAACCATCTCGAATTGATGGACTTTATTAAATATATTTTGAAAGGTAAGCACATTTACATTATGTTATTCAGACAAATGTATGCATGATTAACCAAGATTTTTAGTGATAGAGATTGGGGGCTATATGATGTAGTATGGTTAGACTGCTTATTATTGAAGCATATATATATAATTGATGCATATAAGTATTAATTGAAAGAAATCAAGTATATATGATCAATATGAATTGTATGCTATGATTATTAAATTGTGTTGAGACTAACGCTTGTACTATGAACGATCAGTAGTTGGACTTTTAGAGTAAATCTAATCTGATGAACTATGATGACTAGGGCTTTGAGAGTAAAGCTTATACGATGAATATAGATTGTAGATAATGCTGTTGCGGGAGGTCGTACCCACAAGATCTATATTATGAGTGTATGCATGTTGTGATGAACCATATGTAAATGTTTTAAGGACACTTTAAGAGTAAAGTATAACTTATTATAATGCTGTTATTATGTTGTTGTTATGTTGTTTGAAACGACATTCTCATGACAACTTAATGAACATGATGTGATAGGTTTCTTAAATAATAAAGATTCTAGGTTGAAAGGATTGCTCACCTAAAATGTATCTAAGAGTAAAAGTGATCAGGAAAGGCGATGACTGCTCACACATGATCTTATAAGTTTTGATAATGAACCAAGACATATTTTAAGAAGCATCTCACAGTGTTCAAAGTAATAATGAACTGATAAGACATTTTTAAGGAAGTCTCTCGTAGTGTTCAAAGGCTCAATAGCCATAATAAATGGATCATGGATGGTGATAGTTTCTCACGCATGGTCTAAATAGTTAGATTCATAATGTACCATGGTCGGTAGGCCAAGGACACACTTTCATGACTAATAGGCATATATAAATTCTATTAGCTTGAAATAGATACGTGATATCCTTTCATGCATAATGGGTTGTTAGTTTTAGCTTCTATCTTCGATATAATGCATTGTGTATGTATAGCTTGGAGTTAATGTTTTCCTACTTGGTTGTGTGCATTAAGATGTATTGCATGCATATAGGGCTGCTAGTCTAGACTTGTTTCCTTTAGGATGTTTGTAGATCGTAATTAGAGAAAAAATGTCCCCTAGGGGGAGATTTTGTAACACCTCGTAGTTTAGTACACCATCTAGGTCTATGTATTAGTGCATAAAGTCAAGACAAGAGGGCAGGAGCCAAGGCAAAGGGGTAAGGGCAACGCAGCCCCAAGTTTTCAAAGACACTGCCCTACTTAAATAGCCCCACCACATCCAGTGTAGAGGACCACAGATCGTGATGTAGCTCGTGGTAGCTAAATCAATAGCTACCTTGAGGATTCCCCAGAAGACTCATATTCACGAGGGACTTCATGGCATGTGGTGAAGACCGAAGCTCGTGGGAAGGCTAGTGAAGATGCGTTATAAATATGGTGGCAAAGATATGGGGGCCTAGCAGAGGGACCAAGGACTAGGGGTAGGACCACGACCAATGGTGATGACCATGACTCGTGGAGCCTGCCGTGGTGCTTAGCACTATACTACCCAATCAAAGGATTTTTGGGAAATTACTATTTAAGTGGGAATTAATTTAGGTCATTTTTCCAATACTTAGTGTACATGTATGAGTTATTTTAACACTTTAAATCACCATTCAATTCATTATTCCAAAACCCCAAGAGAATCACAAAATTCATCACCTCAAATATTTTGCCCTCTAGAACTTGAAGAAGAAGAAAGACTTGGAGCTAGGATAAAGATCTACTCTCAATTCCTCAAGAAATTTTTGCCATTAAATCCAGGTATGATGGTTTATTCATCCATGAAATACATTCATCTATGGATCCCCATTTTTTTCACAATTAAGAACAAGAATTCCTAATTTTAGTTAGGGTTTCTTCTAATGTTATCGGTATGGATCCAATTAAATGGATTATGATTTTTTATGATGGAATTGATATATTTACATCATTTTTGTATGAATTTACATGTATCCGTGCCTAACCCATTCCTAGATAAATGAAATTATTGAATTTTGTTCCATGAAAAGGAAAATTTATTATTTGAAAGTAACCATCTCAAATAGATGAACTTCATTAAATATATTTTTAAAGGTAAGCATATTTACATGATGTGATTCAGACAAATGTATGCATGATTAACCAAGATTCGTAGTGATAGAGATTGGGGGCTATGTGATGTAGTATGGTTAGATTGCTTATTATTGAAGCATATAGATAAAATTGAAGCATATAAGTATGAATTTAAGTAAATCAAGTATTTATACGATCAATTATGAGTTGTAGGCTATGATTATTAAATTGTGTTGAGACTAACGGTTGTACTATGAATGATAATTAGTAGGACTTTTAGAGTAAAGCTAATATGATGAACTATGATTACTAGGGCTTTGATGGTAAAGCTTATATGATGAACATAGATTGTAGATAATGTTGTTGTGGAAGTTCTTACCCACATGATCTATATTATGAGTGTATGTATGTTGTGATGAACCATATGTAAATGTTTTAAGGACACTTTAAGTGTAAAGTATAACTTATTATAATGTTGTTGTTGTGTTGTTTGAAATGACTTTCTTAAGACAACTTAATGAACGTGATGTGATAGGTTTCTTAAATAATATAGATTCTACGTTGAAAGGATTGCTCCCCTAAAATGTATCTAAGAGTAAAAGTTATCACGAATGGCGATGAGTCCTCAGACAATATATTATAAGTTTTGATAATAAACAAAGACATACTTTAAGAAGCATCTCACAGTGTTCAAAGTAATAATGAACTACTAAGATATTTTTAAGGAAGTATCTCGTAGTTTTCAAATGCTCAATTGCCATAATAAATGGATCATGGATGGTGATAGTTTCTCACGCATGCTCTAAAGAGTTAGAGTCATATTGTACCTTGGTCGGTAGGCCAAGGACACACTTTCATGATATAGGCATATATAAATTATATTAGCTTTAAATAAATATGTGACATCCCTTCATGCATAATGGGTTGTTAGATTTAGATTCTATGTTCGATATAATGCATTGTGTATGTATAGCTTGGAGTTTATGTTTTCCTACTTGGTTGTGTGCATTTAGATGAATTGCATGCATGATGGGCTTCTAGTCTAGAGTTGTTTCCTTTAGGATGTTTGTAGATCGTCATTCGAGAAAGAATGTCCCCAAGGGGGAGATTTGTAACACCTCGTAGTTTAGCACACCATCTAGGGCTATGTATGAGTGCATAAAGTCAAGACTAGAGGGCAAGAGTCAAGGAATAGGGGTAAGGACAACGCTGCCCCAAGCTTGCCAAGACACTGCCCTACTTAAATAGCCCCACCACATCCATTGTAGAGGACCACAGATCGTGATGTAGCTCGTGGTGGATTGAAGCATATAGATATGATTGAACTATATAATTATGAATTGAACGTTAAGCATATTTACATGATGTGATTCATACAAATGTATGCATGATTAACCAAGATTTGTAGTGATAGAGATTGGGGGATATATGATGTAATATGGTTAGAGTGCTTAAGATTGAAGCATATAGATATGATTGAACTATATAAGTATGAATTGAACGAAATCAATTATATATATGATCAATTATGACTTGTAGGCTATGATTATTAGAATTATGTTGAGAATAATGCTTGTATTATGATTGATCATTAGTAGGGCTTTTAGATTAAAGCTAATCTGATGAACTATGATGACTAGGGCTATGAGAGTAAAGCTAATATGATGAAGATAGATTGTAGATAATGTTGTTCTGGAAGGTTTTACCCACATAATCTATATTATAAGTGTATGTATGTTGTGATGAACCATATGTAAATGTTTTAAGGACACTTTAAGAGTAAAGTATCACTTATTATAAATGTTTTTTGTTGACTCAATGAGATATATTGCAAAGGTAGATTCATGCCTTACTTATGTGAAGAGTCTAAATGATGAAAAGGGGTTACTTAATGAATATGAAACTATGTATTCATGTGATGTGATGAACATACTTACTCTAGGTAGTCTTAAGGATTATCTAGGTGTGCATGAAGAGGATGTATGGGCGGTCTCTTCTTTTCTTACTTAAGTTAGTCTTAGGATAACCTTTTGTGAGGGGTCTAAATGCTTGAATGGGTTCTAAGGTATTATGTTTGTATTGTGGGTTACTTGAGTATGTCTTATATGTAATATTTATTTTATGATGTTCTTATACTTGTTTTATAACATTTATATCAAAGAGGCATGAAAAACGTATTATAAATCAAATGTCTGTTTGAATATGGTTTTATTGCATGTCAGCAACTTAGTACATTCAATGTGCTTATTACATATGTTGTTTTTATCTCTAAGATGTAGGTGGCAAGTGAGGAGTCTATTGGAAGCAAAGGTTGGGAATAGAATTCACTCAAGAAATCTTGGGATGTCCTCATATGTTTAAAGACATAGTTATGTTTAGTTTCCTTTTTCAAATGATGTTGTAATAGACTTTAGTATATCCATTTTATTGATGTATGGGTTGTGACACTAAGATATTCAAGTGTCTAAGATGGCTACAAAGATACTTAGTCTCTTTTATGTTATCTATGAAAGAGATTTGAACTATTGTTGTGAAATATTTTAATTCCATGCTTCTTTTCATATTTATATGCGATGAAAGATGTCTAAGGTCTTGTATAAGACCTCCGAGAGTCGAGTTTGCTGTGTGGCGACTTTTGGATGCCATTTCTTCTAGGGTTTACCCTCGGGTCATTACAATTATGTAGGGGTAGTATTACTCAATTTGTAGATGATGAGAATGAGTTGCTTTCAGAGTTAATAGCTTTGATGGTCACTCAACTATTAATTGTTTTCACAGAAAATCACTCAACTTTCATGTTCAACTCAAAAGTCACTCAACTATGATTTTTTTGCACAGAAAGTCACTCAACTTTTATTTTTTAACTCAAAAGTCACTCAACTATGACTTCTTTGCGTAGAAAGTCGATGAACCTATTTAATTATTTTTTCATTAAAATTTAGTGACATGAAATTTTAGTTATTAACCAAAATTTTAAGAATCAAATATATATATCCATTTAAACCATTTAATGACCCGCCCATTTAATCCAACCCGCTAAAAATATAATATTAATCATTTTATTTTATCATTAATTCCCTAAATCATTCCCCATTGAACATTAAACATTTTATTTTACCATCAATTCGATAAAAGAATGTGGGAGACAAGGGAGAATAATTTAGGGAATTAATGGTAAAATAAAATATTCAATATTATATTTTTAACGGGTCTAGTTAAATGGATATATATATTTGATTCATAAAATTTTAGTTAATAATTAAAATTTCATGTCATTAAATTTTAATGAAAAAACATTTAAATAGGTTGAGTGACTTTCTGTGCAAAGAAGTCATAGTTATGTGACTTTTGAGTTGAAAATGAAAGTTGAGTGACTTTTTGTGCAAAAAAATCATAGTTGAGTGACTTTTGAGTTAAAAATGAAAGTTGAGTGACTTTCTGCGAAAACAATTGATAATTGAGTGACCATCAAAGTTATTAACTCGTTGCTTTCAGATATACATTGATAAACCCGGTGGCCTGATCATTTACTTGAATCAACAAAAGGTGGTGTTATACTTGACGATTGTTCAGAATCGTCATTTGTGGAATATATTAAAGACAAGCTAGGTCTTAATCCTGAGTTAATTCAATTGAAAAAGAAGTCTTGAGAAGGCTTTCTCCTAATAGTAAGATAGTGTACTTCGGTATCCGGGTCGTTTATCTGTTCTTTATGTTTACAACTTCAGAGGGAAAATCTTTTCAGAAACCCATAGTTCTCGATATTTCATTCATCCGGGAGCCAAAAAAATGTACCGTAACTTGTGGTTGATGTATTTGTGGAAGGGATAAAGAAGGATACTGTGGAATTTGTCACTAAGTGTCCTAATGGTCAATAAGTCCAAGTTGAACATCCAAATTCGAGATGGTTTTACAAGGATATCAGTATTTCTACTTAGAAGTAAAGGATTGTAATACAAACTTCATTGTTGTGTTGCCTTGCACACAGTGGCAACATGACTAGATTTGGGTTTTCATAGAATGTATGATAAAATCGACTCATTTCAATCCAGTAAAGGTTTCATATTTTGTGGAGGACTATGATAAGTTGTACGTGAGGGATATGGTTAGGTCGCATGGATTGCCCTTGTCTAATAGCATTGATTACGGTACCCAATTAACTTCTCACTTTTGAAAATCTTTCTAAAATATTTTTGGTACTGTGTTAATCTTAGTACGACTTTTCATCCGCAAATGATCGGCAAGCACAGTATACTATTAAAACATTAGATGAATTTTTGAGAGAATGTGTAATTGACTTAAAAAAAGATTAGGATAATAACTTGCCTTTGATTGTGTTTTCGTATAATAATATCTATCATTCGACCATTGTTATGTCTCCGTTCAAGGATCGATATGGCATGAGGTGTAGATCTCCTATAAGTTTGTTTTTAAGTGGGTGAAGTCTCTTTGATAGGTCATGAGCTAGTCCATAAGTCAATGGAGAATGTTTGGATCATTAGAGAAAGACTTAAAACGACTCAAAGTAGACAAAAGTCCTATGTAGATGTTAGAAGAAGAGATGTTGAGTCTGATATATATGATTAGGTCTACTTGAAAATATCACCCACGAAGGGTTTAAGGATATTTATAAAGAATGGGAAGTTTTCTTCTTGTTACGTGGTCCATAAAACATTTTGAGGAGTATTGGAAAGTTTATTATGAACTTTATTCGCCTAATGACTTTGCATCGATTCGTCCAGTTTTCCGTATCTCCTTTTAAAGGAAATGTTTTGCATGTCTTACATATGTAGATCCCTAAGAAAGTTTGGGGGTTGAGGAGAATCTTTCTTATGAAGATGTTCCGATTGATACTTTATACTGGCAAGTTTAGGAGTTAGGAAATAAGGATGTTTCTTCTGTAAGGGTTCTTTGGAGGAATCAACTAGTTGATAGTGCTACTTAGGAGGCCAAGGCCTATATGATGTCCTGTTATCCTCATATTTTTATTATGTTCCAACTCTATCTTGAGGTATTTGTCCTTAATGGTTTACTCATCTAGTTTCATATGTCGTAGATATTCCAATGATCCCTCATTTATGCATATTCTTGAAACTTTATTATTTTTTGAGAAAATGAGTTAGCTTGATTGGTTTCTTCATGTTTATCTGCATTTTAATATGAGTTTTATATAAACTTCATCATATGTTGTTTGAAAATTATTTAGTTTGGAGTTCATATTTATTCCTCGGATACGTGCATTATGTGATTGCTTTCATGTTTGGATGTTAGGTTAAGTTCCTACCTTCCTTATGATGTCTTAATTCTCATTTGATGAAAAGTTTTCCTAATGAAGAGATAATATGGTTTGGCGTGCTGGTCGAGAACCTAATAGTTGACAATAAAACCCTCCATTAATCCCTAGACGGGACATATATGGGACCACGGTCCAATAGGTGCTAGTCATGATTTCCAAAACTTACCTTCAAGCTGGATTTACCTTGGAAGAGCCCTAGGTAGCCCACGGTGATCTTGATATCCCATAAAATGAGTCGTACAAGTGACCTAGTTGGTAGGGTGCTATCCAAGGCCACAGGATAAAAGGAAAACAGACGTCTGAATAGCCCATGAAGCTTGACACAGACCATGAAGTACTCTGAGAAGAAGAATTGTCAGATTTATAGTTTCGCGTCAATTTAAAATGATCATATCTTTCAGCAAAAAAAAAGAATTAATTGATCATAAAACATATCAAATTAAAGATCATTGAGCCCTTTGTCACGACCCGAGACCACACCCTAGAAGATATGGCATTCCTTAGGTCGCAACTGGCGTACTCGAGTAGTTCGGAGTTAAAACTTTTCACAAAACTTTCATATTCTTTAAAAAACTCTTTCATATAAAAATCATAGGAAATACTACGTCTCAATCACATCAATGCTTAGACACACGAGTACTTGGGACACGGCGCATACACAATAGAAAATATAGTACTACTAAGTTTATTACAATACTTCAATAAGAACAATAAAAGACATTTATGCCCTCGAGTCAAATGAGGACATACTTCAACTTCACTCTACGATCCATGTCTTGCTTCCCGAATGCTCCTCACCTACCAACAACTATAAATATAGATAAAAGCATGGAATTAGTACAACCACATGTACTAAGTATGGCATAATGCATAAAAATCATGAAAATGGACATTTATTGGAAATATGCATATTTTCATTTAAATATCATAATATAATCATAAGAACAACATTTAAACCTTAGAAACACATAAGAAATCACTTAGTCAATTTATAGCATTTTTAAGAGTAACATTACGTGACCTCGACTCATTGTATACTGAATTCCTTCACTGTTACAGTGAAGTTGCTCACTTCTTCCTTAGGCACTTTATACCATGTAATTCCCTCACCAATCAAAACAAAACCCTCAACCAAAAACAAAAGCTCTCAAATTCCTTCTCTCCAAAACCTCAATTGTTGAAGCTTTGAAGCTCCAAGGAAGAAGACCGAATTGTTAATGTTTTTCTAGACAATTTCGTGGGATTTATTAAAATTAGGTATGGTCTTTCATCCTTGACATTCCAGGAGCAAATTTCAAAGGTTTTTCAAAGATGTTCAAAAACATAGAATTTCCTATTTTGACTTCTAGCCATGGGTTCTTGCATGAAAAGGTTTAAATCAATGTTTTATGATATAATTGATGTTAATTGGTTGTTTTGAGATCAAAACACCATTGAACCCATGCATTTTATGAAATCCTAATTTTTGCTCTAATGTGGGTGATTTTATCACGGTCTAATTATACTGAATTCTTGTGTAGATTGTATTGGGCTATTGAATTATATATAGATCATGATAGAATTTTTTAAAAGCTGCCTTAATTTTATGATATTCATATTGTATATTGTTGGATAATTGGTATGGTTTGACTGTTGGTTTAGAGTTGTGTATGTGGCTATTGGTAAGAGCCTTTGTGAAGTAAATTTAATTATAAGGCTAAGAAAATGGTGGTGTTGATTATGGAAGGTGGTTAGATGATCTAATATCTCTATATTGTGTAGAATTGGTATTGAATTGTATTGGTTGGTATGGTTTACTTATGGTGGCGGTTTTTATGTGTTATAATCGTTATGAACATGGCCTTGTCGGCATTATTATGTGAATTATGGTTCTATCATGTTATAGCTTGTATAGGTGAACCATGTGAAGGATTATATGGTACATGTGTATGTGTGAGGTGAAAGTATGATTCCCTCTAAATGGATATATGTGAATATGGTAGACTATGAAGTGTCTCTACATATGATAGGGTATCTTGGTTATGTAGACTTAGTTGTCCCTACTTGGTACTTGAATGTTATTGAATACATGATATGATGATGTTGTGTCTTGATTGGTGAACTAGTTGTCCCCTTTCTTGATACATGAAAGTTATGTGAAAGTTATATCTTGACTTGGTAGGCTTAGGAACCCTTATCATGTACGTGTATGAATGAAGTGTAGGATCGGTAGACATAAAAGGAGGTGCCCTTCTATGAATGAATTATATGAAGAACCTTTCATATCGAAAAGAAGGTTAAAGAATGATATATCCATGCAAACTATTATGAGTTGGTAGGACTAAGAGACGGTACCTTCTCTAATACACCTAGGGAATGATTACTCTATTAGAAACAAGGCAAAGCACCAATGGGTATGCTTGTGGTAGTATCTCTACTTCAGAATGAGACTAGAGTACCAAAAACCCTTGATATCCTAGAACATGTGCCAACATCGTATGAGTCTTAGTTCTACCTTCGACTAGTAGAATACCTTCTACGGTGTGGGGTCTTTATGACAACACATTCCATGCCTAGCTAGTATGGTCTATGTCGGTTAATGTCTATTCTCATCATATGGTATGTACACTGTAGTTATTGGGTAAGTTCTACAACGTGTAGGTAGTGGAATGTGACACTATCTATACATTGCACGAGTAGTCTTTGAAGATGCTAGGTGAGTTCCCTAGTTCTATTCCAATACCATTATGTGAAGTCTTTTATTTGTTTACTAGTATCTTAAATTCCTTTAAATGTTTATTGTTGACTCAATAAGATATATTGAAAAGGTAGGTTCATGCCTTACTTATGTAAAGAGTCTAAACGATGAAAAGGGGTTACTTAATGAATATGAAACTATGTATTCATGTGATGTGATGAACATTGTTACTCTAGGTAGTCTTAAGGATTATCTAGCTGTGCATGAAGTGGGTGTATGGGCGGTCTCTTCTTTTCTTACTTAAGTAAGTCTTAGGATAACCTTTTGTGAGGGGTCTAAATGCTTGAATGGGTTCTAAAGTATTATGTTTATATTGTGGGTTACTTGAGTATGTCTTATATGTAATATTTATTTGATGATGTTCTTATACTTGTTTTATGACATTTATATCAAAGAGGCATGAAAAACATATTATAAAACAAATGTCTGTTTGAATATGGTTTTATTGCATGTCACCTACTTAGTACATTCAATGTGCTTATTACATATGTTGTTTTTATCTCTAAGATGTAGGTGGCAAGTGAGGAGTCTATTGGAAGCAAAGCTTGGGAATAACATTCACTCAAGAAATCTTGGGATGTCCTCATATGTTTAAGGACATAGTTATGTTTAGTTTCCTTTTTCAAAAGATGTTGTAATAGACTTTAGTATATCCATTTTATTGATGTATGGGTTGTGACCCTAAGATATTCAAGTGTCTAAGATGGCTACAAAGATACTTAGTCTCTTTTATGTTTTCTATGAAAGAGATTTGAACTATTGTTGTGAAATATTTTAATTCCACGCTACTTTTCATATTTATATGCGATAAAAGAGGTCTAAAGTCTTGTATAAGACCTCCGAGAGTCGAGTTTGCTGTGTGGTACTTTTGGATGCCATTTCTTCTAGGGTATACCCTCGGGTCATTACAATTATGTAGGGGTAGTATTAATCAATTTGTAGATGATGAGAATGAGTTGCTTTCAGAGTTAATAGCTTTGATGGTCACTCAACTTTTAATTGTTTTCACAGAAAGTCACTCAACTTTCATTTTCAACTCAAAAGTCACTCAGCTATTTATTTTTCAACTCAAAAGTCACTCAACTATGACTTCTTTGCATAGAAAGTCACTGAACCTATTTAATTGTTTTTTCATTAAAATTTAGTGACATGAAATTTTAATTATTAACCAAAATTTTAAGAATCAAATATATATATCCATTTAAACTATTTAATGACCCGCCCATTTAATCCAACCCGCTAAAAATATAATATTAATCATTTTATTTTACCATTAATTCCCTAAATCATTCCCCATTGAACATTGAACATTTGATTTTACCATTAATTCGATAAAAGAATGTGGGAGACAAGGGAGAATAATTTAGGGAATTAATGGTAAAATAAAATGTTCAATATTATATTTTTAACGGGTCTAGTTAAATGGAGCGGGTCATTAAATGGATATATATATTTGATTATTAAAATTTTAGTTAATAATTAAAATTTCATGTCATTAAATTTTAATGAAAAAATAGTTAACTAGATTGAGTGACTTTCTGTGCAAAGATGTCATAGTTATGTGACTTTTGAGTTGAAAATGAATTTTGAGTGACTTTTTGTGCAAAAAAGTCATAGTTGAGTGACTTTTGTGTTAAAAATGAAAGTTGAGTGACTTTCTGTGAAAACAATTCATAATTGAGTGACCATCAAAGTTATTAACTCGTTACTTTCAGATATACATTGATAAACCCGGTTGGCTGATCATTTACTTGAATCAACAAAAGGTGGTGTTATACTTGACGATTGTTCAGAATCGTCATTTGTGGAATATATTAAAGAAAAGCTAGGCTTAATCCTGAGTTAATTCAATTGAATAGAAAAGTCTTGAGAAAGCCTGTAGAGGCTTTCTCCTAATAGTAAGATAGTGTGCTTCGGTATCCGTGTCGTTTATCTGTTCTTTTTGTTTACAACTTCAGTGGGAAAATCTTTTCAGAAACCCATAGTTCTCGATATTTCATTCATCCGGGAGCCAGAAAAATGTATCGTAACTTGTGGAAGATGTATTTGTGGAAGGGATAAAGAAGGATACTGCAGAATTTGTCGCTAAGTGTCCTAATGGTCAATAAGTCCAAGTTGAACATCCAAATTCGAGATGGTTTTACAAAGATATCAGTATTTCTACTTAGAAGTAAGGGATCGTAATACAAACTTCATTGTTGTGTTGCCTTGCACACAGTGGCAACATGACTAGATTTGGGTTTTCATACAATGTATGATAAAATTGACTCATTTCAATCCACTAAAGGTTTCATATTTTGTGGAGGACTATGATAAGTTGTACGTGAGGGATATGGTTAGGTCGCATGGATTGCCCTTGTCCAATAGCATTGATTATGGGACCCAATTAACTTCTCACTTTTGAAAATCTTCCTAAAATATTTTTGGTACTGTTTTAATCTTAGTACGACTTTTCATCCGCAAATGATCGGCAAGCACAGTAAACTATTAAAACATTAGATGAATTTTTGAGAGAATGTGTAATTGACTTCAAAAAAAATTGGGATAATAACTTGCCTTTGAATGTGTTTTCGTATAATAATATATATCATTCGACCAATGTTATGTCTCTGTTCGAGGATCGATATGGCATGAGGTGTAGATCTCCTATAAGTTTGTTTGAAGTGGGTGAAGTCTCTTTGAGAGGTCATGAGCTAGTCCATAAGTCAGTGGAGAATGTTTGGATCATTAGAGAAAGACTTAAAACGACTCAAAGTAGACAAAAGTCCTATGTAGATGTTAGAAGAAGAGATGTTGAGTTTGATATATATGATTAGGTCTACTTGAAAATATCACCCACGAAGGGTTTAACGATATTTAGAAAGAATGGGAAGTTTTCTTCTTGTTACGTGGTCCATAAAACATTTTGAGGCGTATTAGAAAGTTTCTTATGAACTCTATTCGCCTAATGACTTTGCATTGATTCATCCAGTTTTCCGTATCTCCTTTTTAAGGAAATGTTTTGCATGTCTTACATACGTAGTTCCCTAAGAAGGTTTGGGAGTTGAGGAGAATCTTTCTTATGAAGATGTTCCGATTGATACTTTATACTGGCAAGTTAAGGAGTTAGGAAATAAGGATGTTTCTTCTGTAAGGGTTCTTTGGAGGAATCAACTAGTTGATAGTGCTACTTGGGAGGCCGAGGCCTATATGATGTCCTGTTATGCTCATCTTTTTCTTATGTTCCAACTCTATCTTGAGGTATTTGTCCTTAATGGTTTACTCATCTAGTTTCATATGTCGTAGATATTCCCATGATCCCTCATTTATGCATGTTCTTGAAACTTTATTATTTTTTGAGAAAATGAGTTAGCTTGATTTGTTTCTTCATGTTTATCTGCATTTTATATGAGTTTTATATAAACGTCATCATATGTTGTTTGAAAATTATTTAGTTTGGAGTTGATATTTACTCCTCGGATACGTGCATTATGTGATTGCTTTCATGTTTGGATGTTAGGTTAAGTTCCTACCTTCCTTATGATCTCTTAAATCTCATTTGATGAAAAGTTTTCCTAATGAAGAGATAATATCGTTTGGCGGGCTGGTCGAGAACCTAATAGTTGACAATAAAACCCTCCATTAATCCCTAGACGGAACATGTATGGGACCACGGTCCATTAGGTGCTAGTCATGATTTCCAAAACTTACCTTCAAGCAGGATTCACCTTGGAAGAGCCCTAGGTGGCCCACAGTAATCTTGATATCCCATCAAATGAGTCGTACAAGTGACCTAATTGGTAGGGTGCTATCCAAGGCCACAGGATAAAAGGAAAACAGACGTCTGAATAGCCCATGAAGCTTGACACAGACCATGAAGTCCTCTGAGAAGAAGAATTGTCAGATTTACAGTTTCGCGTCAATTTAAAATGATCATATCTTTCAGCAAAAAAAGAATTAATTGATCATAAAACATATCAAATTAAAGATCATTGAGCCCTTTGTCACGACCTGAGACCACACCCTAGAAGATATGGCATTCCTTAGGTCGCAACTGGCATACTCGAGTAGTTCGGAGTTAAAACTTTTCACAAAACTTTCATATTCTTTAAAAAAATCTTTCATATAAAAATCATAGGAAATACTACGTCTCAATCACATCAATGCTTAGACACACGAGTACTTGGGACACGATGCATACACAATAGAAAATATAGTACTACTAAGTTTGTTACAATACTTCAATAAGAACAATAAAAGACATCTATGCCCTCGAGTCAAATTAGGACATACTTCAACTTCACTCTACGATCCATGTCTTGCTTCCCGACTGTTCCTCACCTACCAACAACTATAAATATAGATAAAAGCATGGAATTAGTACAACCACATGTACTAAGTATGGCATAATGCATAAAAATTATGAAAACGGACATTTATTGGAAATATACATATTTTCATTTAAATATCATAATATAATCATAAGAACAACATTTAAACCTTAGAAACACATAAGAAATCACTTAGTCAATTTATAGCATTTTTAAGAGTAACATTACGTAACCTCGACTCAGTGTATAGTGAATTCCTTCACTGTTACAGTGAAGTTGGTCACTTCTTCCTTAGGCACTTTCTACCATGTAATTCCCTCACCAATCAAAACAAAACCCTCAACCAAAAACAAAAGCTCTCAAATTCCTTCTCTCCAAAACCTCCATTGTTGAAGCTTTGAAGCTCCAAGGAAGAAGACCGAATTGTTAATGTTTTTCTAGACAATTTCGTGGGATTTATTAAAATAAGGTATGGTGTTTCATCCTTGACATTCCAGGAGCAAATTTCAAAGGTTTTTCAAAGATATTCAAAAACATAGAATTTCCTATTTTGACTTCTAGCCATGGGTTCTTGCATGAAAAGGTTTAAATCAATGTTTTATGATATAATTGATGTTAATTGGTTGTTTTGAGATCAAAACTCCATTGAACCCATGCATTTTATGAAATCCTAATTTTTGCTCTAATGTGGGTGATTTTATCATGGTCTAATTATACTGAATTCTTCTGTAGATTGTATTGGGCTATTGAATTATATATAGATCATGATAGAATTTTTAAAAAGCTGCCTTAATTTTATGATATTCATATTGTATATTGTTGGATAATTGGTATGGTTTGACTGTTGGTTTAGAGTTGTGTATGTGGCTATTGGTAAGAACCTTTGTGAAGTAAATTTATTTATAAGGCTAAGAAAATGGTGGTGTTGATTATGGAAGGTGGTTAGATGATCTAATATCTCTATATTGTGTGGAATTGGTATTGAATTGTATTGGTTGGTATGGTCTACTTATGGTGGCGGTTTTTATGTGTTATAATCGTTAGGAACATGACCTTGTCAGCATTATTATGTGAATTATGGTTCTACCATGTTATAGCTTGTATAGGTGAACCATGTGAAGGATTATATGGTACATGTGTGTGTGTGAGGTGAAAGTATGATTCCCTCTAAATGGATATATGTGAATATGGTAGACTATGAAGAGTCTCTACATATGATAGGGTATCTTGGTTATGTAGACTTAGTTGTCCCTACTTGGTACTTGAATGTTATTGAATACATGATATGATGATGTTGTGTCTTGATTGGTGAACTAGTTGTCCCCTTTCTTGATACATGAAAGTTATGTGAAAGTTATATCTTGACTTGGTAGGCTTAGGAACCCTTATCATGTACGTGTATGAATGAAGTGTAGGATCGGTAGACATAAAAGGAGGTGCCCTTCTATGAATGAATTATATGAAGAACCTTTCATATCGAAAAGAAGGTTAAAGAATGAGTTGTCCATGCAAACTATTATGAGTTGGTAGGACTAAGAGATGGTACCTTCTCTAATACACCTAGGGAATGATTACTCTATTAGAAACAAGGCAAAGCACCAATGGGTATGCTTGTGGTAGTAGCTCTACTTCAGAATGAGACTAGAGTACCAAAAACCCTTGATATCCTAGAACATGTGCCAACATCGTATGAGTCTTAGTTCTACCTTCGACTAGTGGAACACCTTCTACGGTGTGGGGTCTTTATGACAACACATTCCATGCCTAGCTAGTATGGTCTATGTCGTTTAATGTCTATTCTCATCATATGGTATGTACACTCTAGTTATTGGATAAGTTCTACAACGTGTAGGTAGTGGAATGTGACGCTATCTATATATTGTACGAGTAGTCTTTGAAGATGCTAGGTGAGTTCCCTAGTTCTATTCCAATACCATTATGTGAAGTCTTTTATTTGTTTACTAGCATCTTAAATTGCTTTAAATATTTATTGTTGACTCAATGAGATATATTGAAAAGGTAGATTCATGACTTACTTATGTGAAGAGTCTAAATGATGAAAAGGGGTTACTTAATGAATATGAAACTATGTATTCATGTGATGTGATGAACATGCTTA
Organism: Solanum sitiens; assembly: GCA_016801875.1. Lineage (NCBI taxonomy): Eukaryota > Viridiplantae > Streptophyta > Magnoliopsida > Solanales > Solanaceae > Solanum > Solanum sitiens. The sequence goes on along the minus strand of JABWTJ010001106.1, from coordinate 25,676 downwards.
CTCTAGGTAGTCTTAAGGATTATCTAGGTGTGCATGAAGAGGGTGTATGGGCGGTCTCTTTTTTTCTTACTTAAGTAAGTCTTAGGATAACCTTTTGTGAGGGGTCTAAATGCTTGAATGAGTTCTAAAGTATTATGTTTATACTGTGGGTTACTTGAGTATGTCTTATATGTAATATTTATTTGATGATGTTCTTATACTTTTTTATGACATTTATACCAAAGAGGCATGAAAAACGTATTATAAAACAAACGTCTGTGTTAATATGGTTTTATTGCATGTCACCTACTTAGTACATTCAATGTGATTATTACATTTGTTGTTTTTATCTCTAAGATGTAGGTGGCAAGTGAGGAGTCTATTGGAAGCAAAGCTTGGGAATAGCATTCACTCAAGAAATCTTGGGATGTCCTCATATGTTTAAGGATATAGTTATGTTTAGTTTCCTTTTTAAAAAGATGTTGTAATAGACTTTAGTATATCCATTTTATTGATGTATGGGTTGTGACCCTAAGATATTCAAGTGTCTAAGATGGCTACAAAGATACTTAGTCTCTTTTATGTTTTCTATGAAAGAGATTTGAACTATTGTTGTGAAATATTTTAATTCCACGCTACTTTTCATATTTATATGCGATGAAAGATGTATAAGGTCTTGTATAAGACCTCCGAGAGTCGATTTAGCTGTGTTGCGACTTTTGGATGCCATTTCTTCTAGGGTATACCCTCGGGTCATTACAATTATGTAGGGGTAGTATTAATCAATTTGTAGATGATGAGAATGAGTTGCTTTCAGAGTTAATAGCTTTGATGGTCACTCAACTATTAATTGTTTTTACAGAAAGTCACTCAACTTTCATTTTCAACTCAAAAGTCACTCAGCTATGATTTTTTTGCACAGAAAGTCACTCAACTTTTATTTTTCAACTCAAAAGTCACTCAACTATGACTTCTTTGCATAGAAAGTCACTGAACCTATTTAATTGTTTTTTCATTAAAATTTAGTGACATGAAATTTTAATTAATAACCAAAATTTTAAGAATCAAAAATATATATTCATTTAAACCATTTAATGACCCGCCCATTTAATCCAACCCGCTAAAAATATAATATTAAATATTTTATTGTACCATTAATTTCCTAAATCATTCCACATTGAACATTGAACATTTTATTTTAACATTAATTTGGTAAAAGAATGTGGGAGACAAGGGAGAATAATTTAGGGAATTAATGGTAAAATAAAATGTTCAATATTATATTTTTAACGGGTCGAGTTAAATGGAGCGGGTCATTAAATGGATATATATATTTGATTCTTAAAATTTAAGTTAATAATTAAAATTTCATGTCATTAAATTTTAATGAAAAAACATTTAAATAGGTTGAGTAACTTTCTGTGCAAAGAAGTCATAGTTATGTGACTTTTGAGTTGAAAATGAAAGTTGAGTGACTTTTTGTGCAAAAAAATCATAGTTGAGTGACTTTTGAGTTAAAAATAAAAGTTGAGTGACTTTCTGTGAAAACAAGATAATCCATCAAAGTTATTAACTTGTTGCTTTCAGATATACATTGATAAACCCGGTTGGCTGATCATTTAGTTGAATCAACAAAAGGTGGTGTTATACTTGACGATTGTTCAGAATTGTCATTTGTGGAAGATATTAAAGACAAGCTAGGTCTTAATCCTGAGTTAATTCAATTGAATAAAAAAGTCTTGACAAAGCCAGTAGAGGCTTTCTCCTAATGGTAAGATAGTGTGCTTCGGTATGCATGTCGTTTATCTGTTCTTTATGTTTACAACTTCAGAGGGAAAATCTTTTCAGAAACCCATAGTTCTCGATCATTCATCCGGGATTCAGAAAAATGTTCCGTAACTTGTGGGAGATGTATTTGTGGAAGGGATAAAGAAGGATACTGCGGAATTTGTCGCTAAGTGTCCTAATGGTCAATAAGTCCAAGTTGAACATCAAAATTTAAGATGGTTTTACAAGGATATCAGTATTTCTACTTAGAAGTAAAGGATTGTAATACAAACTTCATTGTTGTGTTGCCTTGCACGCAGTGGCAACATGACTAGATTTAGGTTTTCATAGAATGTATGATAAAATCGACTCATTTCAATCCAGTAAAGGTTTCATAATTTGTGAAGGAATATGATAAGTTGTACGTGAGGGATATGGTTAGGTCGCATGGATTGCCCTTGTCCAATAGCATTGATTATGGGACCCAATTAACTTCTCACTTTTGAAAATCTTCCTAAAATATTTTTGGTACTGTGTTAATCTTAGTACGACTTTTCATCCGCAAATGATCGGCAAGCACAGTAAACTATTAAAACATTAGATGAATTTTTGGGAGAATGTGTAATTGACTTCAAAAAAGATTGGGATAATAACTTGCCTTTGATTGTGTTTTCGTATAATAATATCTATCATTCGACCATTGTTATGTCTCCGTTCGAGGATCTATATGGCATGAGGTGTAGATCTCCTATAATTTGTTTGAAGTGGGTGAAGTCTCTTTGATAGGTCATGAGCTATTCCATAAGTCAATGGAGAATATTTGGATCATTATAGAAAGACTTAAAACGACTCAAAGTCGACAAAAGTCCTATGTAGATGTTAGAAGAAGGGATGTTGAGTTTGATATATATGATTAGGTCTACTTGAAAATATCACCCACGAAGGGTTTAACGATATTTAGAAAGATGGGAAGTTTTCTTCTTGTTACGTGGGCCATAAAATATTTTGAGGCGTATTGGAAAGTTTCTTATGAACTCTATTCGCCTAATGACTTTGCATCGATTCATCTAGTTTTCCATATCTCCTTTTTAAGGAAATGTTTTGCATGTCTTACATACATAGTTCCCTAAGAAGGTTTGGGAGTTGAGGAGAATCTTTCTTATGAAGATGTTCCGATTGATTACTTTATACTGGCAAGTTAAGGAGTTAGGAAATAAGGATGTTTCTTCCGTAAGGGTTCTTTGGAGGAATCAACTAGTTGATAGTGCTACTTGGGAGGCCAAGGCCTATATGATGTCCTGTCATCCTCATCTGTTTCTTATGTTCCAACTCTAGCTTGAGGTATTTGTCCTTAATGGTTTACACATCTAGTTTCATATGTCGTAGATATTCCCATGATCCCTCATTTATGCATGTTCTTGAAACATTATAATTTTTTGAGAAAATGAGTTAGCTTGATTGGTTTCTTCATGTTTATCTGCATTTTAATATGAGTTTTATATAAACTTCATCATATATTGTTTGAAAATTATTTAGTTTGGAGTTGCTGTTTACTCCTCGGATACGTGCATTATGTGATTGCTTTCATGTTTGGATGTTAGGTTAAGTTCCTACCTTCCTTATGATGTCTTAAATCTCATTTGATGAAAATTTTTCCTAATGGGGAGAAAATATGGTTTGGCGGGCTGGTCGTGAACCTAATAGTTGACAATAAAACCCTCCATTAGTCCCTAGATGGGACATGTATGGGACCATGGTCCATTAGGTGCTCGTCATGATTTCCAAAACTTACCTCCAAGCAGGATTCACCTTGGAAGAGCCCTAGGTGGCCCACGGTGATCTTGATATCCCATCAAATGAGTCGTACAAGTGACCTAGTTGGTAGGGTGCTATCCAAGGCCACAAGATAAAAGTAAAACGGACGTCTGAATAGCCCATGAAGCTTGATACAGACCATGAAGTCCTATGAGAAGAAGAATTGTAAGATTTATAGTTTCTCGTTAATTTAAAATGATCATATCTTTCAGCAATAAAAAGAATTAGGTGATCATAAAACATATCAAATTAAAGATCATTGAGCCCTTTGTCACGACACGAGACCACACCCTAGAAGATATGGCATTCCTTAGGTCAAAACTGGCGTACTCGAGTAGTGCGGAGTTAAAACTTTTTACAAAACTTTCATAGTCTTTAAAAAACTCTTTCACATAAAAATCATAGGAAATACTACGTCTCAATCACATCAATGCTTAGACACAAGAGTACTTGGGACACGGCAAATACACAATAGAAAATATCGTACTACTAAGTTTATTACAATACTTCAATAAGAACAATAAAAGACATCTATGCCCTCGAGTCAAATGAGGACATACTTCAACTTCACTCTACGATCCATATCTTGCTTCCCGAATACTCCTCACCTACCAACAACTATATATATAGATAAAAACATGGAATTAGTACAACCACATGTACTAAGTATGGCATAATGCATAAAAATTATGAAAACGGACATTTATTGGAAATATGCATATTTTTATTTTAAATATCATAATATAATCATAAGAAGAACATTTAAACCTTAAAAACACATAAGAAATCACTTAGTCAATTTATAGCATTTTTAAGAGTAACATTACGTGACCTCGACTCACTCTATAGTGAATTCCTTCACTGTTACAGTGAAGTTGCTCACTTCTTCCTTAGGCACTTTCTACCATGTAATTCCCTCACTAACAGCTATCCTAGTACACACTTAAGCAACACAAAGAGAGACCACCCATACACCCTCTCTAAGCATGCCTAAATGATCCTCAAGACTACTCATAATGAGACACATACACACTTCCAATACATAAAACATATGAACATATAAGATATGACGTTCTCCTAACCAAGGCTATCAAAGACTTACTTAGAACTCCTAGAAGAGAACGCCCATACACTCACCTCAAGGTTACCTAAATAATCCTTAAGACTTCCTAAGTTTAGATCATGCCTATAGAATCAACCAACTTCCCTAACTAGAGTCATTCTCAAGACTTCACTAGATTAAACATGCATACATCATCCCTTATGCCCTCTCCACACTTTCACTAAGGAAACCTTAAGTCATTCTAGATAAGGTACTCATTCATATCCATACTTTCTAACTTAAGTCATTATTTCATTAGTTCATTAAAATACGTTCTTCACATAGAGGACATTCAAGTAATTGTCTTGGAGAAGACCTAGGGACTCTTAGTGACACCTTCAAAGCCTATTGTGCGATGTCTAGATAGCGTCCCATACCACGACCTAAACTTCATAGAACTTCTCTAGTGCTAATAGGTATCCCATATGATGAGAATAGGCAATAACCGACATAGACCATGGTAGCAAAACATGGAATCCGGAGTTATATCCTACTCCAATGAGGTTGTTCTACTTGCCAATGGTAGAATTTGGACACATCCCATGTAAAGACATGTTTAAGGAATATGAAAGGATTACTTTGTAATCTATCCTCAACCTTTAACTAGAACTATTTCCCTTACCATATTCACTCGGTGCTAGCCTTTGTTCTCATAGATTAATTCACATTAAGGTTCATTAAAGGGGTTCCATATCAAGTTCATAATCCAGTTACATTTACCCAACAAAAGAGGTCCCCTAGGCTGCCTTACTATGGCGACAAGAAGCTCATCATGACCTTCCTAAGATTGATATGATGCCTTTCCAGCCAATCAACCTTAAGTCCATCATTCATTAAAAGATGGATACCATTACGACTTTCTACTTCAAGATTCATAACCTTACCACTAAGTTAACGGTTTAACATAAAGGACCCTCTTATCATCATTCAAGGTCTCACATATCATTCTTTTATACAAAACTAAGAGGCTTTATCATCCTAAGTCAAGACATCTCATATTCACATTCATACATGCATCAAGTAAGGGACACAAGTCTACCAAAACAAGAGACAACATACTTCACTTTAGCACATATTACATGTCATTCTAGAAGCACATAAGAACAACCTCTATCATCTTAAGGCCATCCTATACCCTACTATATCATCATCAATATAACCATTATAGACTCATATAGTCAAGTAGGAACAATCATGCATCAACTCAAAGACTACACACACAAGACATAGTGCTAGTCTACCATGATCACCTAAATAGTATCAATAGAAGCAACACATACTTTCACATTACTTCACATATACGTAGATATGATCACACTGCACATAATCAACTACACAAATCATCATATTACTTAAAGTTGTTGCCGATAAGGCCATGATCATCATAGGAACAACCATTATCATCTTTAATCCATCTTATACCCTACTATATCATCATCAATATAACCATTATAGACTCATATAGTCAAGTAGGAACAATCATGCATCAACTCAAAGACTACACACACAAGACATAGTCCTAGTCTAACATGATCACCTAAATAGAATCAATAGAAGAAACACATACTTTCACATTACTTCACATATAGGTAGATATGATCACACTTCACATAATCAACTACACAAATCATCATATTACTTCAAGTTGTTGCCTACAAGGTCATGATCATCATAATACTTAAAATAACACGGACAAGGCCACATCAATCACATAACACCACCACCATAAGTGGACCATACCAATCACAACACAATTGAAGAGATATAATACTTTAAATAAACAGAAATAGGACAGCGTACCACCAATCCATTCTCTCCACTTCAATCCATGTGTAAATCATCCAATTCAATACCATAAGACCCTTACCCATGGCAATGACCATCAATTTAATACATAAACTATAATACTCAATGAATCTAAGTCAATTTATCATATATTTATCTATCTAAGACCAATTAGACATCAATTGAATATAATTCTTACATCATTACATAACCTATAGAAAACTATACCATAATTCATAAGCATTAAGACAATATCACTTAATTGATAAAGTAGTCAAAAACTAGGGTTCATCAATTACATGGGTTCATAGGTTTATTGAGTTAAAATCATCTAAACAACAATTCGATCAATATTCAATATTAAAATCCTTTAATGAAAGAACCATGAAATAGGACAATTCATCTTTGAAAACTTTAGAAAACTTCTTTGAATTTGGGCTCCTTGATGAATAGAGTTACAAGGATCAAAAACTATTCCTCAATGATGTTAATCCTTCATTTTTTTGAAGAATCACCACTCAAATCTCCAATCCAAGCTCTTCCTTAAGTTTTGGCTTCAATGGAGTTCTAAGGAATTTCTAAGAGAATTTGGGTTTTTTATTTGGAAGAATGAATTCTTCTAAGTGTTAAAGGCTTAAATACATGTTCGAAATACCCAAAAGACACTTAAGAAACCGCCAAACCTCTTATTTGGACGTCCTGTTGGTCCGTGGTTTGGGACTGAGGCTGGTATTTGGCTTGGCCTCTCCCACGCCTAAGGGTCCATCGACGATACCTCACCTACGGGGCGTCGACTGACCCACTGGGCGTCGATTGCCATCCGTTGGTTGGGCTGTCTTGGACAGCTTTGTCTCAATGAAAGGGTCCTTTCTCAAGGACACTTGGATGGTCCTTGGGATGTTTACCCGGACGTTTCCAACACAAACATGCTCTTATACAATTTTATGACCTCTCACATGAATTTCACCCAAAACAAACACATAAAACTCGTCGAAACATGCTTAGATACACAAGGTCATTTCAAGGAATATCTTTCGAATGTCATGGACGTTCTTGGACGTTTGACCTCCAAAATTCACGAAACTAGACACACTGCCTATATACACTATAATTACTCATTTAAGGACCTCATAACCTCATTAATCATGCATAATCATATGAAACCATATATGAGGCACTTAGGTGACTTAGTCGTCGAACGTCTTAGTTGTCCCTTGACGTTTGACTTCCAATGCACCTAATACTTTAGGCACTGACTCAATACAACATTATATAAAAATTTAGGACCTTAGACCATCATGACAACCATGTTAGGCTCTAGCTTCACCTAAGTCATTTTCGGGATCTTACAATCTCCCCCACTTGGACAACATTATTCCTCGAATGACACTTGCCACTCTCCGAACACTTCCAAGAATAGAGATTAAATTAGCAGCTCATAACCATACCATATAACATATAACCAAGGAGAAAACATAAATTTCACATAGCCAAGAGATTCACAATACAACAAGAAGCTAGAAGAAAATTTTATAACTCATCATGCTACAAAACTCACATACTTCATTCCAAATAGCAAAAATTCATTTTATATTCATTATTATACTCATACACATCAGTTCTAACCACATTTTCAAAATTTAAACCAAAGAATGAATTAGTCAATTCTTGCAAAATTTTACAGTGAGCAGGCAACCTTTACAATGAATTGAGCACATTTTTCAAAACTGCAACTTTATGCAATTCATGATATAAACATGCTAATATGCAAGGTAACATCATATAAATACCTTTTACAAAAATATCATGTCTTCATAAAATACACAATGCAAAAAGTTAATGAAATTCAATTTCAACCAAACTCCTAAGCACAATGCGCATGCAACAAACTTATAGGACTTTCTATCCCATCTATAACCATACTCCCCCACTTAGAAGGAACTCATATCACTAGAAATAGAAATACAAGGGCTTACCAACATCATCATCATCATCATCCATCTTCTCTCCTCTAGTCCGGAGTGCATAGAAACGCCTCGTTGTGTGAACATAAGCCTTTGGAACATTAGGAGCAGCTTTCTTACCATCTATATTAGGACAATTTCTCACATTGTGTCAATATTTTCCACATCCAAAACAACTCCTGGTACCCCTTAGATACTCACCATAATGTTTCTTTCCACAAGTGACACATGTAGGTTTGCCATTTTGAGAACCACCTCCTTTCTCAAATTTCACCTTAGGACCACTAGGTCCTTCTTGAGTTTAAGCCCTCTTTTTGAACCTAGGTTGTCCTTGATCACTTGAATAACTTATTTTCACGTTTCTAGAAATTCTACCAAGTTTAGACTCTTCTATTGATTGTGCATACACCATGAGTCTAGCTAAGGTCATATCATCATGTAGCATAGCCATACGACATTCTTACCTCACTAAGTCGGCGACCCCAGTCACAAAATGACTCATCTCATACCTAGGATTTGACACTAAGGATAGTGCATATCTAGACAACATTCAGAACTTCAAAGAGTACTCATCAACACTCATATTGCCTTGCTTGAGATTGATAAACTCCTCTACCTTAACCTCCATTCTCTCACGGGGAAAGTACTTACCTAGAAATGCTTCCTTAAATTCTTCCCACTCAATAGGATCCGACTCAACTGGCCTATTATCCTTCCATTGAGTGTACCATATTTGCAAAGTATCCCTCAATTGATACGAAGTCAACTCCGCTTTCTCCCTAGATGTAACCCCCATAGCACTCAACACCTTGTACACACAATCAAGGAACTCTTGGGGATCCTCTACGACACGACATAGGAGTAGAAAAGAAGGGAATGTCTATCGTCCTAAAGCCTCTCGCCCATAGATGTGTCGCCACATACACCGATGGTCGAGACTCTACTATACGTGACTTGATGAGACCTTTTAATTCCTAAGACTACTTTGACAACCTATGCTCTGGCACCAAGCTTGTCACGACCTGAGACCACACCCTAGAAGATATGACATTCCTTAGGTCGCAACCGGCATACTCGACCTCTAGGAGGTATTATACAAGTCCTTTTGTATCATTCATGACATATACATAGTGAAAAGTAGCGCTAAATTAATACTTTTCACAAATACTTTCATAGTATTTAAAAAACTCTTTCATATAAAAATCATAGGAAATACTAAGTCTCAATCTAATCAAAGCTTAGACACAAGAGTACTAAGGACACGTCCAATACGCAATAGAAAATATAGTATTACTAAGTCTATTATAATACTTCAATAAGAACAATAAAAGATATATATGTCCACTAGTCAAATGAGGACTTACTTTTACTTCACTTGAACGATGCTATGATCCAAGTCTTGCTTCCCAAATGCTCCTCACCTACCAACCACTATAGAGATAGATAAAAACATGGAATTAGTATAACCACATGTACTAAGTATAGCATAATGCATAAAAATCATGAAAACAGACATTTATTGGAAATATGCATCTTTTCATTTAAATATCATAATATAATAATAAGAACAGCATTTCACACCTTAGAAACACAGAAAATAATCACTTAGTAAATTTATAGCATTTTTAAGAGTAACATTACAGTGACCTCAACTCACTGTACAATGAATTCCTTCAGTGTTACAGTGAAGTTGCTCACTTCTTCCTTAGGCACTTTCTAGCATGTAATTCCCTCACTAAAAGCTATCCTAAGACTCACTTAAGCAACACAAAGAGAGACCGCCAATACACTCTCTTCAGGGTTACCTAAATAATCCTTAAGACTTCCTAAGTTTAGATCATTCCCATAGAATCAACCAACTTCCCTAACTAGAGCCATTCTCAAGACTTCCCTAGATAAGACATGAAGAGATCATCCCTTATGCCCTCTTAACACTTTAACTAAGGAATCCTTAAGTCATTCTAGATTAGGTACTCATTCATATTCATACTTTATAACATAAGTTATTATTTCATTAGTTCATTAAGAAACATTCATCACATAGAGGACATTCAAGTAATGGTCTTGGAGAAGACCTAGAGACTCTTACTAACACCTTCAAAGCCTATTGTGCAATGTCTAGATAGCGTCGCATACCACTACCTAACTTCATAGAACTTCTCTAATGCTAATAGGTATCCCACATGATGAGAATAGGCAATAACCAACATAGACCATGGTAGCAAAACATAGAATCCGGAGTTCTATCCTACTCCGATGAGGTTGTTCTACTTGCCAATGGTAGAACTTGGACACATTTGGTTAAGGAATATGAAGGGATTACTTTGTATTATAGCCTCATACTTTAACTAGAACTACTTCCCTTACCATACTCACTCGGTTCTAGCCTTTTTTCTCATAGATTAATTCACATTAAGGTTCATACAAAGGGGCTCCATATCAAGTTCATAACCCAATTACATTTACCCTACCAAAGAGGTCCCTTAGGGCTGCTTTACAATGGCGAGAAGAAGTTCATCATGACTTTCCTAAGTATTTATATGATGACGTTCTAGCCAACCAACCTTAAGTCAAACATTCAATACAAGAAGGATATTGTTACGTCTTTCGATTTCAAGATTCATAACCTCACATCTAAGTTCAAGGTTTCACATAAAGCACCCTCTTATCATCATTCAAGGTATCACATATCATTCGTTCATAGAATACTAAGACACTTTAGAATCCTAAGTCAATACATCTCATATTCACATTCATACATGCACCAAGTAAGGGACAAAAGTCTACCAAAACAAGAGACAACATACATCACTTTAGCACATATTACATGTCATTCTAGAAGAACATAGGAATAACCATTATCTTCTTTAAGCCATCCTATACACTACTATATCATCATCAATATAACCATTATAGACTCATATAGTAAAGTAGGAACAATCATGCATCAACTCAAAGACTACACGCACAAGACATAGTCCTAGTCTAACATGATCACCTAAATAGCATCAATAGAAGAAACATATATTTTCACATTACATCACATATAGGTATATATGATCACACTTCACATAATCAACTACAAAAATCATTATATAACTTCAAGCAGTTGCCGACAAGGCCATGATCATCATAATACTTAAAAGAACGCGGACAAGGCCACATCAATCACATAACACCTCCACCGTAAGTGGACCATACCAATCACAACATAACTGAAGAGATATAATACTTTAAATAAAGAGAAATAGGGCTGAGTACTAGCAATCTATTCTCTCCACTTCAATCCATGTGTAAATCATCCAATTCAATACGGTAAGGCTCATACCCATGGCCATGAACATCAATTTAATACATAAAATATAATACTCACTGAATCTAAGTCAATTCAATATATATTTATCAATCTAATACCAATTAGAAATCAATTGAATACAATTCTTACATAATTAGATAACCCATAGAAAACTACACCATAATTCATAAGCATTAAGACAATATCACTTAACCCATAAAGTAGTCAAAAACTAGGGTTCATCAATTACATGGGTTCATAGGTCAATTGAGTTAAAATCATCTAATTACCAACACTTTGATCACTATTCAATGATTAAAAACCTTTAATGCAAGAACCCATTGATAGATCATTAAATAGGACTATTCATCTTTGAAAACATTAGAAAACTTCTTTGAAGTTGGGCTCCTTGATGAATAGAGTTTGAAGGATCAAAAACCATACCTCAATGATGTTAATCCTCCAATTTGATGAAGAATCACCACTCAAATCTCCAATCCAATCTCTTCCTTATGTTTGGGCTTCAATGGAGTTCTATGGAATTTCTAAGAGAATTTCGGTTTTTGATTTAGAAGAATGAATTCTTCTAAGTGTTAAAGACGTAAATACATGTTCAAAATATCCAAAATACCCTTAAGGAACAACCAATCCTCTTATTTGGACGTGGGGTGAATTTACAACTTCACCCCTCAACTTACCAGTGAACTGCGCAGAAGATAGACCAAAGCACGCCTGGCCATCGACGGCCCGTCCCTTAACCAACGGACAGTCCTGTTGGTCCGTGGTTTGGTAATGAGGCTGGTTTTTGGATTGGCCTCTCCGAATCCTATGGTTCCATCGATGAGACCTCACCAATGGGGTGTCGATTGCCATCCGTTGGTTGGGCTGTCTTGGACACCTTTGGCTCAATGAAAGGGTCCTTCCTCAAGGACCCTTAAATGGTCCTTGGGGATGTTTTCCCGGACCTTTCCAACCCAAAAATGCTTGTATACGATTTAGGACCTCTCACATGAATTTCACCCAAAAGAACACATAAAACTCGTCGAAACATGCTTAGACACACAAGGTCATTTCAAGGCACTCTTTCGAACGTCGTGGACGTTTCGAACGTCGAAACATGCTTAGAGACACATGTTTTATGTTTTCGTTTTTGTTGAAACTTTTATGGAAAGTACCTAACATGCTTATGAGTCTATTTACGTTGGAAACGTCCGGGTATGACTCCCTAAGGGCCCAGCAAAAGGCCTTTAAGGAGGACCCAAAGGCTGCGTAGACACTTCCTTGGCAGTGTCTTCCTACGCCTAGAAAATGATGGACATTATGTGTGGTGACGCCCCGTCGATGGGTAGGAATCGTTCCATACTTAGTCTTGGAGCCAAAGTAACCAATGCTAAGGCTCAGACACAAACGAGGCAGCCATAACTTCCCGTCAATGGGCCTACGGGGCGTAGGTTTCTCCGTCGATGCAATGTGCAATCCAAATACCACGTGCACTATTTTTTATATTAAGGGGTAAATGGGAAGTTCACCTCACGTCCTAACCTTACCCTAGGCAGTTAATTTAGCTTTTTTTGGGTATATTAAGTATATTCATAACATGGAAACCCCATTCCCAATTCATTTTTCAAAATTAGACTCCCCTCTCAAAAAGAAACCTCTCTAGAAACCTCCGTTGGAGATGAAGCTCAAGAACAGCTTGGAGCTTGGATTGATATGGGTTCTTCATGAAGATTTAGTTGTTTTATCCTACAATAAGGTATGTTAATCCTTCATATTTATATAACCTTCCATCTAAAGAGTTCCTTTAAAGCTTTTCATTAAGAATTTATGACCAAATTGTCTATCTTCCAATCTAGCCATGGGTTCTTTCTCAAAACGTTTTCAAAAGCATGTTCATGATGAATTGATTTTTATGTACTGATTTCAAAGTGAATTTCAATTCAATTTCATGATGAACCCATGTTCCCTCCAACTCTCAAATTAGCCTATATTATGGGCATTGTGATCTTGAGTTTATGTTAATTGAACTGTGATTCTAGCTTGATGAATTGATATATGTACTACCTATTATGTATAATTGATGGTGAATTATGTTTAATTGATCAATGTGGATCAAGGTGTGAAGAATTGGTAAGGATTGACCTATGTTCTTCTACTTTCTAAAGATTGCTAGTGTAGTGAATTCAATGTCATTTCGATCCTATGGTAAATGAAGAATGATTTCGTTTATGTGATGATATATTTAGCTACTGCCCTGTATTGGTATAGTTAATGAATTATGAGTATTGACCATTTATGATCAAAGCAAGGGAGATTAGGTAAGATTCTTGTATTCCTCTACTTTTCTATAATATTGCTAGTAGGATTGGCCTTGCATGGCATTGTGGAGTATGGTCGACTTATGGTGACATTATTTACTTCTTGTCAATCCTTATGTTATGTGATCATGGCCTTGAAGGCAATTTGGCATAATATGATTGTGTGGTTATGATGATCATACTATGTGAAGTATATGCTTAGTTTCTCACATTAGTAGCATGTTCTAGGTATTGCTTATGTCTTCTATAATTGAATGAAGATGTTAGGGTTAGGTGTGGATAAGGTTCTTCCATTTATGATGTAATGATGGTGAATGACCCCTTACCTATGTACCCCTACATGAAGGTGTGATTAGCTAATGTTAGGAGTCTTGGATGCAATGTGAAGTTGTCTTGTCTCTTATGGTAGTATGCGATGTGTTCTATGTTTGATGGTGCATTATGGTCTTAAGAGGGTGGATGCCTCAATATTTTGTTGCTATCTATTATTTGATCATGCTGTTGACCAATTTACACACACTTACACCTCATGCATGCTTACAAGTAGTATAGGTTAATGTTGTCTAATGAAAGGGTATTCTCATATGCACTTGTGTCTACTACTATGCATGTAAAGCATATGTCTATGAAGTATGTTATGTATCCCTTAACTAGGATGACTTGATAGGTGTACTAGTATGGACAATTGTATGGGACCTTGTTTATGCATTGCACATGTGTGCCTTGATATGATAGTTCCTAGGTTTGTGATCTATGTACATGAATATGAATGCATGAGTATGTTATTAATATGACTTGTATGTTATGATATCAAGAATATGATATGATGAAGTATGAATAGGCATAGTGTCTAAATGTGTTCATATGAAAGGATTGCTCATATAGATGTGTAAACTTATGCATGAATGAAATGAAGTATGAACATGTGTGGTCTAAAGGTGGTTGTGTGAAAGGTTTGCTCACATATATGTATACACACACATGAAAACACGTCGATTATGCATGTATGGTGATCTAATCAATAGAGGGGATCTTGAAAGGTGTTCTCAAGGGTATCCTTAACTAGATGGTGCTTGAATATGCTATGTCCATGTGAAAGTTTTTCTCACATGATTTAGGTTTGATGAAAGGATACTCTCATCTATGACCTATGAGCTAAGAATATGGGGGGTCAATCTCCTAAAGCCTACTTTATAAAGTAATGTTAATAAAGGCTTTTTAATAAAGGAACTTAGTTTAGCATCGAGAGAACTTGAAGTTGAGGGGTGTCCCTTCCCAATGTGGGAAGGTAGGTTCACCATAATTCTCACGATGTGGATAACTACAATGCCTCAATAGGTATTAACAGGGTTTTCATAAGTGGATAAATACAATGCCTCAATAGGCATAAAGAGGGTTTCCATATATTCCTCCAAGTTCCATAAACTATGTTTGCCCCATAGGATCGAGCAAGTGATATCACCTAATATGCTAGCATGATGTTAATGTTCTACTTTAGCAAGGTAGAGCACCTTACCTTGGTGTAAGTCTTTACGAGACCAAATTCCATGTGTAGCACTGTAACGACCCACAAGTACCCCCTAGAAGAAGGGAGCACCCTTAGGTTGGAACAATTGCGTACTTGAACTTTCGGAGTTCTTGTACAAGCCTTACCTATCATTCATTACATAAGACATGAAAAGTAGTGCGCAATTAAAACTTTTCACGAATAAAAATAATAAAAGAAACATCTTTCATAAAGGCTAAGCAGTGATCTCGTCTTCACAAGCCAACTTAAAGATACGACATAAATATATTAGGGACACGGCCCTTTACATCAAATGAAAAATACATAATTAGTATCAATAATAGAAACTAAGAAATAGAACTATGCCCTTGAACGTACTAGGACATACTTATTCTTGAGAGAGTCGATTCCAAATCTTGACTTCTAACCTTCAACCTTGCCTCCAAACCTATACTTATAGAGTATAGAAAAGTATGGGGTTAGTACAAACAATGAAGTAAGTATGGCATATGCAAAAACATGCAAAAAGGGACATTTTAGTAAAATAAGATTTCATGCCAAATGACTAAAACCTTCATGATCATAGAGTTAAAATAGTATATGAATAACCATTAATCACAAAAAATATAACTCTCATAATTTTAGAACCAAAAGATCACTTTACAGTTAAATCAACCAACTTTACAGTGAACACAGTTAAACCTTACAGTGAACCATTCATCCCAAGCATAGTGAAATCATTCTCTTTGAAGTTTCCCTAAGAGAGTTATCCTAGGACTCACGAAGGTAAGACATATAGAGAACTCCCATACACCCCCTTCAATACACACCAAGGTGATCCTTAAGACTACCAACCATAGGCTTACCTCGCACGGGAAAACAAGTTTACACTCTTGGCTAGACATTAGAAGAACATTCATACTTTACGGACCTCACATAGTGCCCCACTCCAAAGACACTTTATAAGTTACATTAAGTGCAATGTGAGAGTAGCATCCGATACTACCACTCCCACTTAGTGACCCTTGAGGATTATCTTGGACCAACTACACTACATGCATCCCTCTTAACTTCATTAAATGAAACTTAGCTTTAACTTGCTTCCTCAATATTAGACTTTAAGTCATCTAACATCATTTGTAACATAGGATAACTCATTCATACACTTCATATAAGACACACTAAGACTCCCCTTTCGGAAGGTCTACTTAGTCAAATGGATAAATGACATCTCATACCACCACCTACCCTTAGTAGTACCTTCTTTTAGGAGACTTAGTTCTGAAACTTCATATAAAACACACCAAGACTCCCCTTTCGGAAGGTCTACTTAGTGCAATGGATAGATGACGTCCCATACCACCACCTATCGGAAGTAGTACGTTCTTTTAGGACTCTTAGTTCTTTCATTCTTTTGTGGGGGAATATATTTAACCGACATAGACCATGAGAGCTAGACATGGAATCCCGATACTACCCTTATCGGAGGAGGGTTCCCCACTTTCCTAGGGTAGGGTCTTTCTCTTAGCTTTACATGGATTTTCAAATAGCTACACCTATGCGGGCGCATAGTTAAGGGATAAGGAGATTACTACTAAGTAACTCACTCTATACTAAGAAGGAGTACTCATCTCAAGAGGTACATTGGGCAAAACATCTCTACTCACAATGTGCACCCACCGCTTCTTCAGATCCTCTCGGTGCTAAGAATAACTCTCCCACGGAGTCTTAAACATTCAATACTAAGGGTCAAGGAAAACTTTTGGACACCACATTTCTACTCACAATGGGTATCCATCCTCCAACCTACATTTGAAAGCTCTTGGGAGGTAGTGAGGTTACTACTAAACACTTCATCTCAACTCACAATGAGTGTTCACCCCAAAACTCCCCTTTTCATTTCCATTCTTTAACTTCATTCATTCATTCAAGTGTGACTGTGTGTGTACATTTGAACACACCTTGCACATATTCACCATTTCATTAACATTGAATTCTAAACATGCTTACACCTTCATTCATTATTTCTTACACACTAGCATGCTCAACATATACACTTACTTCATTTTTGTCATAATCTAAGCAAGTCATACAATTCAAGATTCATAATGCATACCAACAAGAACCATCATCATTATAACTTTATTTCACATATTAGGCCTTCAAAGAAATACTCACATTACATACCAAATATAACCAAATACATCAAGTAAACACCACCACCAAGAAGGTGGACCATACCACTCAAGAGCAATTCATAATAAGAGTTATACAATACGAGTAACTCAGCATTTAACCAAACTTTCACCACCTATAATCAATTTCTCAATATTTCATCATAATAAAGCCTTCAGGGCAGTATCTAGACTATAAAAACAACATAAGGAAACCAAAGTTCATACACTACACAAACATATTCATTTAACCCACTTTTCAAGCTAGAAGTTGGAAATATGCATAAGCATAATTTCAATAGGATTTTGACATTAAAATCGTTAATTAATACTATAAACAACATATTTGCATCATTAAACACTTTTATATGAAGGCCCATTCTTAGAACCCAAGATAAAAGAAGATAGAGTTCGAAAACCCTTTTTGAAATCTTTTAGAAATGGCTCCTTGAATAGAAGAGAGTTCAAGGATGAATAACATACCTAAATGAGAAGAACCCCACGAAATTTTGATGACGAGAACGTTCAAATCATTCAACCCTACCTCTACCTTGAGTTCTAGCTTCAATGGGGTTTTGAGAGTTTTTTTCTTGGAAGAGGGGTTTTTGATTTGGGGTTTTGAAATAAAGAGTTATTGGAAGGTTTTATGACTTGAAACTAATTATATTAATGATATAACCCTTTAATACTGACTCCACTCAAATAAAAGTCGAATGGAAATTATTTGGAAACCCCAAATTTGGACAGCCCGCCCAGGGACCACGTCCACCTTCACGGTCCATGAAGGTGTTTCACGGCCTCTTCGACTGTCCGTGGTCCTTGGGGCAGTGTCTTCCTTTCAATTCCAAGCCTCCAAGTGGATAAGGAAGTTCCAAGACGATCTTAATGGACCGTGGTCCACTCCACTGGCCGTGAAGTGGTCCGTGAACTTTGAGGCAGTAAGCTGCAAACTTGGGACAACTTTTATCCACAAGTTGGATCCTCCTCAGGGACCCTTTTGTGGTCCTTGGGGAGATTTTCCCGTACATTTAAAAAAAAAACTTTCATACACAAGTTAGTAACCTCTAAGATTAATTTCAACAAAAACGAACGCGTAAAACATGCCAAGACACACTAAGGCACACAAGCACGCTTCAAGGCCAAATTTTCAAACATCTTGGACGTTCTTGGATGTTTGGCCTCCAAACTTCACCAAACTTTAGACACTACTTAGAAACACCATTAATAATCATTTTAACATAAAATTATCTCATGAAATATTGACGAAGCTCTAGTTCAGCTTAGTTCGTTTTAGGCTGTTACAACCACCCATGGTATTAGTGTCAGTTAACGCTATAGTTTCTATAAAGTAAATGGATAATGGAAGTAATGTAAGGACCCTAACTAGGATAACCTAAGGGAAGTTTCTTCGGGTAGTTTAGGGTATGAGACTTTACCTACGCATTGCACAAGTAGATCTTGAAGGGATTTCTAGGAAGGTGTTCTAATGTATATGACTATGTTTATGTTCCTTATGCATGACATTGTAGTGTTCTCTACTTGTTGTGATTATATGCATGGTATGAGTCTATGTGATATGGTTATATGCAGTATGTTGGACTTATGTACTATATGACGAAGTCCTTCTGGGCATGTGTGAATTTGTATATGCTTGTCTTGTTAATATGTGAAGTAAATGATATGCTTGTACTCTCTTGATGAGTTTACTAAGTAGGTGTGGGGTTATGGGACGTCACATGTACATTGCACTAGTAGGCTTAGAATGGGATTATGAGTTAGAACTTTTGATGTTTAAGTGATGTGAAATCTAGATATGTTATTGATTGACTAATGCCTCTTATGATGATATTGGTAAGTCTTGACTTGTATGTGGTATTGTAATGAGTTCTTCTATGTGGTCCATAAAAGTTTGTTGGGTAAAATGTGACGTATATGTCATATTATATGAAATGGTTCTATGAATGTGTGTATTGGTTAATGAGGGTTGTATGTATGACTACCTAGTGTCTTAAGGATATACTTGAGTGTGGATAGTGTTATGGAACATTATCTATATATTGCAACAAGTATAAATAGAGGGTTACTTGGGAAGTTAAGGAATGGAGAAGAAAAAGAGTTCACTGTAAAGGGAAACTAAGCTTCCTTTAACATGAAATGAGCTTACTGTAAAGTGATGTCAATTATGCCTTAAATGCAATGTGTGGTTTTCTATGATGTTATGACTATTGTATATGCCTGAAATGTGTATGTGAATGGTATAATGCTTATTGTAACAAATTTTAAGGAGTTTTCACAAAAAGGCATGATGCATGGATTCAAAGTAAAATGTCCCTTTTAAATGCATATTTTTTCATGGTTGTCATAGTTGGTGCATTCTTGTACTATTACCATTCTTCTTTACATTTTTACATAAAGTGTAGGTTATGGATGCTTAATTGGATGTTTCTAAAGTAAAGGAGCTTGATATGTGTTTCCCAGGCTCAAGGAAAAGGGATCCTTAAGTTAAAGGATTTCCTATGTCAAGCCTTTATAAAGTTTTGTAATAGCTTAGTTAATGAATTATGTTATAAGGGTCGTGTCCCTAATGTAATCTAATGATGTTGAGTCTAAGATGGATAAGAGACTTAGAGTCTAACTATGTAGTTACGTTATTTTATATTAATAGAAGTGAAGTTTCTAGCATATGATGTGCTATGAAAAGTATTAAATTTTCCATTAAATTTATCTATGATAATGCAATGAATGATAATTATGGGCTTGTATAAGACCTCCAAGAGGTCAAGTACTCCATGTTACTTCTAAGGGGTGCTCCCCAGTCGTGACACATCATAGCCAAGAAGCAGCTCAACTTGTGACAGATTACTGAGTAGGAGATGGCTATAAGGGCCAAACAGTGTCAGATGTCCCTTCCATTCCCTGTGCTTAATATAGAGCTATGTCGGCAGACTGGAGCTCCTCGCAATGAGAATAGCGACATCGATGTCATACCTACATCCTACACCGATATCCAATGCATAATGGCCGATGAAACTCTAGATGAGGTGGATAGGAGGAGAGCAGCTCTTGTTGATGCATCCTCAAGAGTTTATGTCGATTTTATACCTGAAAAGGCATCTTTAACCACTCCGACCTCCGGGACTTCAGAAACACCCACGAAAACTCCTTCACAAGCGTCAGGTTCTTGTGTTTCTGCCAAACCTACTAGGATCACTCAAGAGATATTCCTCAAAATGGGGCACCTACCCTATTATGATGATATGCGGAGTCCCAACCTACGGATGGTGTGGTTGCTTCTGAGTCAGAGGCGAAGACAAATGAGGAGGAACTTACAGAGTGATAATAGGTTGTGTATGATTATCTAGATGACTTGGAGGGGCTATGTTTAATACTACCTGACACACCTCCTTAAGAGACACAACTACAGATGGGTCGAGTTAATTTACAACTGATGTGCCACCTGGAATTGATTTCCGAAAAGATAGAGAGACTAATTAGATAGGATCGTTCTTTACCTCATTATTTGTTGTTTATTTGATTTTTATTAGTTTAATTGCATTTGAGGACAACTTCTTTTCTTTTGTGGGTGGGGTGAGTTATTTCCATACCTACCTCTTATTTTATTTTTTTGTATATATATATATATATATATATATATATATATATATATAGGGTTTTTTGTTTTGAATTGTGTTTTGATTTTTTCTTTTGGATATTTGAGATTGTGGCTCCTTATTTTTAATGAAAATAGTTTTTTACCAATTTAGAAAATTTTGTGCTACCTTTTCTTTGTGATTGTGGTTGTTCTTGTGCAAAAGAGTATCGGTTATTATCAATACCAATGATTTATATCGTGCTCTTAATTGAACGAAATGAATGTGCCACTATAATGAGGATAAATGAAGTTGCATAGATAGTATGTGTACTTATTGCATATTGTTCTTACTAATCATTTATTGAATAAAGTCTCTTGTGATGAACATTGCACACTAGCTTGAATAAATCTCGTTTGACATTGGATCCAATTCCTTTTGTGATGATCTTATCTTGAGCATTGTGCGGTGACACCTAAAATTTGCCTCGTTGGTATGGTAGACTAAGTTATGCAAGCTCTTGAACTGATCTTAGGCAACAATTTTTATGAGTGAAACAAGTTGATAATATATCTCTCTTTTTGGCAAACCTTGTGATATGTGTGAACCTAAATTGAATCCATTCTAGCCTTATCCTTTTCTTGTAAAAAACTTGAACAGTTGTGACCCCTTTTTATCCATGCACCCATAACTCTTCTGAAATATAGTTTGTCTGAATGACAACCTAAGTTAGGGGTGTGTTCAGAACAGAATGTAATTCAAGTAGTGTGAAAAATCCCATTTTGAGCATGTTCTTTAAAATATGGAACCCCTTCATGCAAAAATATAGAGAAATCAAGAAAACATGTGAAAAAGAACTAAAAAATTATGAAATAAAGTAGTGAAACTTGCAAAAGAAATGGGGTATTCGGTACTCCATTTGAAGTTGAAGAACGAGGTGAATTATAAGCAAGATCAAAATGTTGAAGAAAAGGAATAAAGGTGATGTTCAGACCACATTTCATGAGGGTAGAAGCCAATGAGCCTAAATGACCATACCTTTACACTTTGCGCCTATACAAGCCTTGAAAAGACCTTTTTGATCTTGAATGAGCTGAAACCAATGTTGATTGGAAAATAAAGGAAAACCTATGGGTGAAATCATGTATGGGTGCATTGTTGTGAGTGTGAGATTAGTATATGATTCGGAACTATAAATTGTTGAAAAATTGTGTGTGAGTATGGAATCATCTTTGTTGTGAGGGCATTTGAGCACTTTTATTGAAATTGAACTTGCATATGAATCAAGTATTTTGAACTTGAGAATATTCGATAATGGTGACTCACAACTTTAATATTTTTGTGCACAATTGATCATTGCATCAGTAGTTCAGTGTTGTTGTGTACATTCATGTTGAATCTTACGTAGCACTTTTTGAGACAAGAAAAAGTTCAAGTTGGGGGTGTTGATGAGTCTAAGATTTGGACTAATTTAGGGTTTTGGTTTTTATTAAGTGTCCTCAAATACTTAATTTGTGCCATAAAATTATGAAAAATCCTTATTTTTGCGTACAAGGATTGGGGAACAAAGAAAGGACATAACATGCAAAAATGCTCAAAACAAACAGATGAAATGAATATAGGCATTCTTTGTGATCTCCTAGGGAATTTGGCAAATTGTTGAGTGGCTATCTGACATCCTAAAGTTGCAGTGTGCGTATCCCTGAATGAAAGAACCAAGCCATCGATGTAAGGAGTAGTCGTCCAATAAACGAGCATGTCCGTGAAGCTGTGATAGATCACCCAAAGTTACATAACCCAAGAATATAGAGTGTAAGGTAAAAATGTGATGCAGTAGATTAAAGGGAGGCTCCTCGAGTGGTTCGGCAATACCGAATTATGTCACCGAATGCCTATTACTGGCACATATGTTACGACCATAAATAAGTTTTTGAACTTTTATCTTAGTATCTTTTTACATTTTTAAAAAACTTTTGAGTTTTAAATGACTTTTCGTGATAGATTTCCTTAGATTTGAAGGATAGAAGAAATTCATATTTGATAGCTTCGAGGTGGGTCTTTAAGATTCATCAAACTGGAGCATTATAAAGAGAAAATAACTCTTTCCGAGTTGATGGATAATCAATTCGGTAATTGTTTTTACCTTGTTATAATGTTTAACTAAAACCCTAATTCTTGTGGTGTGATTATGTTTTTATAGGGTGAGTTAATTTATGGTATTGCTAATTTTTAGTTTAAATGTTATTTAAAAGTTAGTTTAATGATTAATTGTGGTTTACTTTAAGAATTTTAGTTTATAATTGAGTTCTATATTTGTGTTATTGGCTTTTGAGAGCGAGAGATTTTAGAACTAAGGGTTTTTATTAATTGTTAGTGGGTATGGGTTAACCTGGTTTTGGTTTTAGCTTCAGAGAGTGAATATTAAAACCAATCAAACACATTTTGCTCGAGAGAGTAAATTTATTATGGTGCGGTTTGTTGTTCATTGTCATGATTGTTGATGTTCGAAAGAAATCACTTGATTTAGGGTAGTTGCTCGAGAGTAAACTGTGTCCCTTTTAGTCTAGCCTACTAACTGATATTTAGCTATTTTCTAATAGTTGCAATTACCTATATGTCTATATTATCCAATAATCGATCACTTTTTGAGAATCTTTCTCCTTTTTGTTATTTTATAGTTTTTGTGACTATTTGTAGTCGATAACTACAACCGAAAACCCCATCTGACATTTCTGTCAATCCTTTAATATGTTTAATGTCTTTTCCGATAAACTCTATTTATATTGCCAATTAGACCACATTTGCACTTTCAAATTGAAGTTTAAATACGTACCGCTTCATGTAGGATTCAATCCCAACTCGTTTTGTTGGGTTTCATACTTATTTACGATAGTTGAACACCTTGCATTGGATGAGGTATACTTGAAACGTCAAATAAATATGCTACACGAAACTAGTACAAAAGAGAAAAATTCATATAGACACATTGTAGCCTCCTAAATATAGGGCACATACGTCTCTGCACCTATCCAAAAGAATCTATTAGGTATTGATTTTCTAAAAGTGATAACAATGAACTTAGGGATCATATACCAATTTGTTACAACTGAACTTTTTGAATCATGATGGCACCTTCTAAAAGCCACAAATAGCTAGGTCGACCTATACATTGATGTGAATAAAAAACTATATGCAAAGGAAACCATCTCAGAATATGAAGTTACGAGTGTTGAGCTATCTAACGAGATGTATACAAGTCTCAGAAGTGGACAACAACAAGTTATCTCAATGGTAAAAGACAATATTAAATAATCATAGAAGGAGATAGGTTGATCCTCAACACCAAACGCTCACCCTTATCTCCAATATTCATATGATGCAAAATGTGGCCCTAATGATTAAAGCTTATAGATGGTACTACAATCCATATTATGAAAAGATTAAAGTTGTACCATAAGTACCAAAACAAGGTACTGAATAGGCATCATAAGCCAACTAAGAAAGCAAGGTAAAGACAATTAGAAAAGATAAAATATAGAAACAAGGAGAGGCCATGCAGATATGAAAATAAGTCACATGAGCATACAAAAAGTAAATATATGTAAAACTAAGCAAAACCTTACTAGACCCTTATAATCCCATAAATGTACACTCGTGTGAAAATTTAAGTAAAACCCCAACGGACCCTTTAGCCCGAAAGGTACACATAACAACTAAGTCTACAAGGTAGAATGTTAATCCATATATGAATACAAGAACTAGTCAAATCCCAGTCCAGCAAGTAAGAGTGAAAACCATCCCAACCTGTGAAATCCCAGCCCTTCTAGCCACTGTGACTATAAATCAAGGACACCTAGCCATACATTTCACTTCGAGGAGATTCAACCACGAAGGACGAAAAAGTTCATTGGGGGCCTATCAACTGTTAGGTCCCTCAAAATGAACTAGGATAATCTAGAGCCTCACATGTGCTGTAAGAGATAATAACTTGTTTATAAGGTGTGCCGCAGCTTTAAATAGTTGGTTGGAAGAGGTTTGAGGTAAAACGTCAAAGTACGACCAAGACGTCAAAAACTAGTCGTGTGTATGCGTGTGTGGCTTTGTGTGTTTTCTTTGTTTTTGAAGTGTTGTTTGAAGTATAAAATAATAGGAGGGTACCCTAGTATATAGATGTTTGTGTTTAGAGTTAAAATCCGGGTACGACTCCCCAAGTACCACCCTAAGGGTCCTTGAGGAGGACCGAAAGGTTTGTCATGAGGCAGCCAAAACATTGTCATTGCTGACTGTGGTTGACGCCCCTTAGACCAAATGACGCCCCATCAAAAGGGGTTGTGGCTCCACACTTATTCGTGGGAGCTTAGCCCCCAAATGAGGTGCCTC